>JAPMOQ010059725.1:0-19541 GCA_026543055.1 Argiope trifasciata
TACTATTATATTGTTAAATTCCAATGAAAAAATCTCTGATAATGATAAGATGCGTGCTAAAAGTGGTAAGGGAAAGTAAAAATTACTTACAATAAATTACAGCACAAATCTTTGACATATTTTCATTATTATGAAGTTGTTTACAAAATAAAATAGTGATGTTAGAATATTAATTTTGAAAGAATATTATTCAATCAAATTTAAGTCACTAAATTCATTTCTTTTGAAGAAATTTGTGTAATGCAATTTTTTTCAAGAACGATATTGAAAAGGCAATATTATTAAAAATCTTATTTTAAAAATTTGCTTTTCTATTTCAATGAAATTTTAGAAGCAAATATTATAATTTCATATCAAATGAACAAATCATAGATGTAAATCTCCTATTTTGAGGAAAAAACTCTTGAAAAAACATTATGTAAATATATAATATATAATAATAATATCCAATAATATATATCTATACATTATGTATTATAGTATATGTATATATATTATATATTATAAAAAACAATATGTCCTCCAAAAATCAAAATAAATACAGATAACGATCCCTTTTCTTTTACATATTTTTATATCCGGAAATCTTTAATTGTATAATATAATTAAGTCAATCATAACATAAATCCAATATTCCAAAACCAAAATAATAACTAAAAACAAGGGAATTAATACACTGAAAAAATAATTAAAAGAATTTTAAATATTAAAAATATATGGACCCTTTTCTTTGAATCTCAAGATATAAAGTACTTATGTGTCAGCAAACCACAAGGCTTACAAAAGTAAGTCAGTACTTAGTTGCTAGTGAAAGAAATTTACAATTCAAAGGAAGCCAGTCCAAATGCAAAGAAAAATGGGTGGAAACCAAGAAAATATACAAATATAAAGCAAAATTGCTCACATACTAACGTTAACTATAGTAATTGATATAATACAATTGTAGAAGCAGAATCAAATAAAAATAAAATATGCTGTTGTTACTTAGTGCACTTTACAAGCCCACTGACAGATCTGTTAACAATTTAAGTCGTGTAAGCGTCTCTGTTTGTTTTTTTCAGTATTGCCAACGAGTGCCAAGAGTACGACTTAGCTACTTCATACATCACATTCGCTTGCACAACCCCTTTTTTACAGGGGAGCACATTCACACACCACAGAGATAGAGCACAGAAGAAGAACAACAAGGCTCAATCCCGGGGCCGCGGTGGCCCGGTGGTAAGGTCTCGGCTTCGGAACTGGAAGGTTTCAGGTTCGAGACTCGATTCCACTGAAGAACCGTCATGTGAGGGGTCTCTTGCACGTTAAATCTGTCAGGCCAAACGTTCTCCCGTTGGTGTGGTGTGGAGAGGAGGTGCCAGTGCAGGTGTCGTCCTCGTCATCTGATCCTGGTTCAAAATTACGAGGTCCGTCCCAAAATAGCCCTCGAGTTGCTTTAAATGGGACGTTAATATAACTAAACTAAACAATCCGGGACTCGAACAAAAATTGAATATCCAAAAATACAAATACAGAAAGCATGTTTGCAAATATTTGAAGGCAAGCACACAAAAATAAAGTCTGAATAATATGAGGAGAAATGCTATAGTATATTTACAAAATAAAATGAAAGATGATTTGTTCTGTACAAAGGCACATAAATGAGGATGCCAAACTATAATGCTCTCTTGAAAGTAATTCTTAAGTTTACATCTTTCGGGAATAAATTTGGTGTATTCAAGTATCAAATTCTTGCATGCACATATTCGACACAGGGTGTTCAAAATACTTCTGAGAAATGTTTACCTCTTCCATTCTTTTCCCTTGACGGCCTCTCTCTGCTGGATGTCCCCGTGTCGGCCACAGTTCTCCGGGAGTGTGAGGCGGATACCTGGGCTTTCAGGGTCCGGGAGTTGGCTCGGATCCTCTCCATCAGGAACTTTCCGGGATCATCCTCCTCCGCTTCTTCAGCTTCATCTTCGGCATCAACGTGTTGATGCTTGGGAGCTGCGGGCACGGAGCTCTTCTTGTCGGCTCGGTTCGACGGGGTTCGCTTATGCTTTGGGGAGGAAAAAAATATACATGTTCTCTGAGAATCGAAGCCAGGAATAATTTATATAATTTGTGGAAGCAATAAATTGCATTGTAAGACTGATTGATAAGAAAATTAATTGATAAGATATTAATGGATTGAATATGACATGAAATAATAATACAGGCTTGTAAAATTCCATTGAAATATAAAAGAAATTTTTAAAATTTTATTTTTAATAATATTATCTTTCAAATATCTTTCTTGGAAAAAAGCTGCATTGCACAAATTTCTAAAATGAAATGAATGTAGTAACTTAAATTTGATTTAATAATATTCTTTCAAAATCAATGTTCCAACATCACTTTTTTTATTTTTTAAACAGTTTCATAATAATACAAAGATCTCAAAGATCTTGGCTGTAATTTATTACGTAGTTTTTGTTGTTGTTTTCAATGGCTTTTGTCATTGACAAGCCCGCTGGTCGCTGAAGCGATTTTAAGCCTAAATTAGCGTCTCTTGTTTTTCAATAGCGACAACTAGGGCCAAAAGTATGACTTAGCTGCTTCACGCTTCACATTCGCTTGCACAACCCCTTTTTAAAGGAGGGCACATTCACATATAGGCAACCATGAATAACAACCATTCACTTAATAACAACCATGCTTGAATCGGGACACCCAGAGTATTAGTGAGACAAGCTACCCCTAGGCCAGGAGGCCGGCTTAAGTAGTTTTAATTTCCCTGACTACTTTTGGCACATACCTTAGAAATTTTTACATCGTCATTTAATAATATAATTGCAGAAATGTGAATTAATTGATAAGAAAAAAAATTAATATTGCTATACAAAGAGGAAAACTCAAAAGTCATTAAAGCTATTTTACTTATTGTCATGCCTAGTTCTAAAAAAGTGTGGAGAGGGGGTGCCACTTCAGGTGTCGTCCTCGTCATCTGACTGTGGTTCAAAATTACGAGGTCCGTCCCAAAATAGCCCTTGCGTTGCTTTAAACGGGACGTTAATATAACTAAAGTAGACTAAACTAAAACTAGTACTAAAAAATATTCTAAAATACAACATTATTATCTGAAAAGAGTAGAAAAACAGAATATTAAGCGTTGTATTTATTTACATAATACTCTTTCCATTCAACAGTATCTCCCTTCTCCTACTTTTGGAAACAAACGTATGAATGTTTTGAAAATGTATGGGTACATACAAAACTTACAATTCTTACAATCTCAAAATATTGTTGAATTGTTCCCACCCCCAAGGCATAAATGTGCGTGTGTATACGTGCGTGTGCATGAGTGCGTTCGTAAACAATACTTATTAGTGTTGTTCCTTTTTTTTTTATTCTTCCTTATTTACACATTATTTTTATTTAAATTATTTATTATATTTCTCGAAAAATTAATAAATGAATTGAAACATGCTAATCAACAAATCTAATTTTCCATTTCAACTATCTAAATCTATTTTCCCAAAATTTGACTTTATTTATTTCTTTATTATTTTTTTTTTTTTTAAAGAAACAAAAATTAAAAAATTAAAGCTGGATAGAAAGAAGGTTACAGTATCTTCCACTTAATATTACTCTATTAAAAGAATAAGTTGCTTATTGTATAAAAATAAGATGATTTTTCTCGTCATTTTTATAGATTTAAACCATTTAAATAATTTCGATGTTTTAATTCGAGCCATTCAATTTCGTTTTTTTTATAAATCGCATTTGTAATGAAAATAAGCTAATTTATATATATATTTAAATCATCGAGATAATTATTAAAACCAACCATACCGGTAGAAGTTAAAATAAATCTATTTATTTAAAAGGTTACAACTCAGAGAAATATAAAGGTAAGTTTCAATTTTAAATTTCATTTAATGAAGCAAAATTTACTTCTATATAAAGCAAATTTCATATGTTTTAATAAAGAGTGAAAGTACATATTTACACATCAATAAAATTTAAAATAATTTAACACAAATATATTTCGTCTTGGTATTAAATTTAACGTAAATAAAATCAATATTACATTTTCCGTCGTTTATTTTTTAAATATTGTTACAATCATGAAATATGAAAAAAGAAAAAGAAAAAAAAGTGATAGTAAATTTCATTAATTTTCTGATCTCATATTTCTTCTACAAATTATTTTATAAATACGAATTAATAATACACAAAAGAGAATATAACGTACTTTAGTAAATGAAGTTAATTGTAAATCACTAGCCATGTCTGAATAATCGATTGGAATAAAAATGCAAAACATATTAAAATTATATAATTTTAAAGATATCAAAAATATGGGTTACACACATATATGTATTTTATAATAATGATTAACTCTTGATTATAAGTAAAATTTTAAAATATTTTAGCTGTGGGAATCCTATAACAAATTTTAAATTTGAACAAGAAAAAATTACTATAATTTTAAATAAGTTAGTATCATAAAATTAAATAAAAAAATTGAGGTACTGTAATGATAAATGTATCTTGTGTTTCTTAATACTTATTATACATTTCTCCTCCACAAAAGAGATTCACAAACTGATAAGATTTTAATAACATAGGCATACGTTATTATTTACAATGAATTAAGATAAAATTTTATTTGTAATATTAGTTTCGATAATTTTCATTATATCTGAAATCAATTTTCAGCTCAAAATATTACAATATTTCCCCCCGAAATTTTTGCAATAGCGTAATAAAAACAATTAAAAATCAGGATAATATTTTACACTCGTTAATATGTGATTAAAATTTGATAAAAAGCTTTTAGATACGGCGCCATTTTTGGTTTAGAGCTGTGAAAAAAAATTACAGTTCTAAATGTTTCAAGTTGGCCAAAACGTTTCAAAAATTTTAAAAATAGCATCTTAATGAGATTTTTCTTCAAATTTCCAAATTTTTATCAGAATTATGATTTCATTTAGATGTTAAAAAAGAATTATATTATGGCAACTATTTCACGAATGTTTACTTTTTTGTTATATAAAAAAGTATATATTTTAAGTTTAAGTTAAAAAAGTGTATATTTTGTATAAAAAATTTTATATTTTATACAAAAAAGTATATATTTTATATAAAATAGTGTATACTTTCAAATAATATTTACATTTAATAAATACATAAAAGATGCATATAAAAAGTGTATATTTTCATATAATCTTTTTTTTTCGGGGAGAGGGGTAGCTGATGGATGTTACTAGAACAGCAGCCGATTTTCGTTAAGGAAACATTTTTAGATGAAGCTTGCATCTTTGCTTTGATAAATAACAAAATAAAAACATCGAGTCAGGAAACTTACCTTTTGCTGTTGTGAGTTGTTATTTGTTTCTCCCAACGCCCGGCTACGTCGAAGCCGAGTTGTTCTGGTCTCAGCCCAAGTTGGGAGCTGAGTACCACCTCTCTCTTTGGAAGCTCCCCGCTTCTGTCTTCTAAAAAAACATAAAAATAAAGCTGCTTTAGTTTCAAAATTAAATGCTTACGCGCCTTGAATTTACAGAAGCTTTAAGAATTTTGTTTCCGGTTTCTTTCGTGCTGTCTAGCTATTATTCAAAATAGGATGCAACCTTTACCTTTAGATTTTATCAGACATATTTTAAATGAATTTAAGGAATTGGCCTACATTAATTAATTTTCTAATTCCTTTGGCATAATCTATGTTTTATTAACAAAGGAATCCTATGAAATCAGTGTTCAAAGCTCAAAAGCAAAGTAAGTACTGGACCAAATTCGTTATATCATGAGCATTCTTGGCAAATCGATTCGTAAAGAAAAAAAATTAGCATTTCCACCATCAAGGCCAAAAGTGGCGCTTTGGGATGAATTTGGTAATAAAATGGGCGTAAAAACTAAATATACTAAATACAGACCATTTTATGTCGTTGACAAAAATTTAATGGATATTTTATGGCTGACATAAATTTTAAGTAGTTGCAAATTATTTTTTTAATATTTAACTTGATTTTTTTTTGCATAATAGTAGTTTGCTTGACGGCTTTATTCTGCAGCATCTGTTTTTTAGATTTTTGCTTTATATCTTCAGAATTGAGTTTACAAATTATAATTATTTCCTCTGAGTAAACTCCCTAGTTATTCTAACAATGAGACTATCCTACACAGAACCTAATATATCCCAGTGGTTCTGTTTAATGTGCAATACTTTAACTTGGTTGAATAATCTATATTTGTGGAATACACAAGGAATTTCAAATGACCTCATTACCTAAAATCCTCTCAAAAAAGATTAGGCAAAAATATATTTGCATAATTCCCATTCACATAACTTTTCAAGCAAAACACGGAATTTAAATGTAATTAAAAAACACATATAAAAATTTCAGCCTTGAAATGTCCAATAAATATTTGTTTATAGCGTAAAATGTTTCGTTATTTAATTTTAATGCCTATTTTATCAGTCAAATTTTATTTGCAACTTTTGCATGATTTTGAAAAACTACTTAAGTTTTATTATTTCGTTATCAATAGCTTTTCTATTTGTATTTCGCTTTCCATTTAGTATGTAAAATACAAAACGGTGACATATTTGACACAATCTTCTAAGCAGCTACACTTTATTCGTACCATGCTATATATAAAAAATATGCCAAATTCTGAAGAATGGATTTTTTTTTTTAAATTAAGTAATATAATTTAACATGCTTATATTTAATGCTTTCAGTGATTACCAATACCATGAAGATGAATTTATTGAAATTCTTTTTTAAACTGAAGAATATTTTATTCTGATTTTTAAATCTACATGTGATTTATACCTCTATCACAAAAATCAAAAAATACATTTAAATTATTATGTTATGTTTTAAATCTAATAAACTTTTCTGAAATATTTTACTTATATGAAAGGAATCGTATCAATAGTGTTAGTCGCTCATAAATTTTGATATTTACTATAATATATTTTAAAAAGATCAATTTGCATTTTGTTAAATAAACTATATAGAGTTTGCAAGGAATGTTCATGGCAAAATAATTAATTTCAATAATGATTGTTTGTATCGGAGTTTTTGCTAAAATAATTATCATTTTGATGATTCATTTACTTTCGCACAGCATGAATGTGTCCGTGCTTTTCTTGGATTAATTTAAAGTATCACATGGTGAGATTCCATTTTGAGAATATCAGGTGAGAGCATGTGGCATAAATGAGAAACAAAATTTTCTATCATACTCAAAGCAAAATGGCAAATTTATTTTATTAAGAAACAGAACTCAATATAAATTTCTAAAACATTTTATTATGCTCATATTTACCGATCAATAAATCAAAGGATAGTTTATTAATTGGATTTATTGATCGATAAATTAGAAAATGATAAAATACATTACAAAATTCGGAATTTTATATGTTTAATAAAATGAAAGTGTCATTTTGTTTCTAAATCCAAATATGTTTATCAAATATTTTTACTAAATTTCTTGAAGTGTTTTTTTATTCTAAAATAATATTTTAACAACCAAAATATATGAATTCAACAAGTAATTCAAATATTTGTATAAGAGATAAAAAAAATTTAAACAGTTTTAAAATTTTAAAACTGTCCATGAAATATTTTTTATAATAAGTTAGTCTTTTCTGCTCATAATATAATTAAATAATTAAGTCTTTTCGAACTAGAGATTATTAAAAAATAATTTAACTGTGTGCAATAAAATGATTAAACTATTTTCCCACAAATTTTAATCTTAAGCTATGCAGGTATGCTAAAATATTTAGGATTTTCTATTTGTTATCGATTTATTGTACATGTTTATTTCTGAGTGCATCTAAGAAATCTAAAAACAAATTAGTTTTTTATTTCCTTTTTTAAATGTATTTTTTCTATACAATAGAAGAAAATTTTGATGTTTGAATGTTAAAAAATGCATTAATGACTAGTCACTTAACCTTGTAAATATGACAAAAAGGTTGGTTTGTTTTTTCCCTTCAAATGAAACGGAGTTGTTGAAAGCTGAGAGTGTGGTTGTTTAAATCTATTGTTTCTATGGTGAATCAATAAACATTGTTCTAGTGTCTTGGAAAAACTGCTAAACTTAATTCCTCAGTTAAAATTTTAGAAGTTCTGGAAAGAGGTCCTCCATATTCCTTTTAAGAATTTTTGCTTAAAATATAGTATTAATATATCCTGTGTTTATCGAAATTTCACGAAATGTATATATAATAATCGCTTTCAACATTTAATATTATTTCATAAATTCAAGATGCAGAAGAGTATTTTATTTTATTACTGAAATTTTCAGTTATCAATACTTATAATGTGATATATAATAACATTTATATAGAACCATCCAAGGGAGGGAAAATTTGAAATTATAGGATTTTGTTGTGGACAAGAAAGAAAATCAATGCCTTATATTTTTAATATAATACCTTAGAAAATTGAGATTTCAGCATCTATTTTAGATTATTTTTTACATTGTGCTGAAAACAGTTTATGAAATAAGAACCATAAATGTCACATGATTGCTACTCACAATATATATAATAGTTTTATTAAACCATTAACTGTAAGAACTGTAACTCTGATTTTTCTGAATCAGTTTTTAACATTTTTCAATAGTAATCGCATGATATTTTTCAAATAGCGATTTATTGTTTTTATTTGAAAAATGTCTTCGGCACGTTTGCAAAAAAATACATAAAATAAATTCTGAAATCTACTTCTCTAAGCATTAATCAAAAAATAAAACATTGGCTTTCCCTTTTGCCAAAGAAACAGAATGTTATTATTACAAATTTCCCTTTTATGAACTATTCTACATTTATATTATTATATATCACGTTCAAGAGAAGTATAAATAATTGAAAATTTTTATAATCAAATATTTATTTCCATTTCAATTTATGAAATAATATTAATTTTGACTTTATATTATCAGTTGACATACATTAGAAAACACTATAAATAAGAAAATAAGTATTTATTTTTATTAATGAAAAATAAATAAGGATGTGCTTTAAATTAAGTTTCTTTAGTACATTTTCTTTTTTTTTCTATTTTCAATTATATTGCCGTAAAATGATTATATATAAGGTGATCTGTAATAAGCATAGATATAAAACGATTTAAAAAAAATTTTTTTTTTACACAAAAAGAGTCTTAATATGTATGCAAACGTATGTGTGTATAAACGTTCATTCAAATACATAATTTGATTAGATTTGTTGCATTTAGCAAATCATAGCTGACTGCAAAATGGTGATTTCTCTAGATAAAAATTTACCAATCAAAAATTGAAATTACTAGAACAAAACTTTTACTTACTTCCCTTATTCAAAATACAGTCTATGCCAAAAAAAAAGTTTAGTATTTAGTATATTTAGTATGTATGTTTAGTATATGAATTTGAAAAAATAACTCTAGATTTATTATCACACCAACAGCCCTAGTATTAATATTAAAGAGTTAATATATTATTCCACACTTAATGTGAATTTCTTATTATGGATAAAAAGACATTTTGAATTATTATTTATAAATCATTTATAACTGCCTTTCCATTAATTAGGAATCGGAATACAATTATCATATTATCATGGCAATTTGTTCAAAGGCTTTAGAATTTAAGGTATCCAACCACGTTAAAAACACTGTTATTGACCACAGGACAGAATTTTTTTTATTATTGTTATTCCTTGTAGTTCTCACTTTACTCTTTGCAAAGCAGTTTATCTCTTCTAGGAAAAGGAAGGCATCACCTATCATCCAGGGTCTCATATTTTTCAGCTAAAATTTGTCTTTGGCTTCAATTTTCTCAAAACTATAATTCTCATAACTATTCTCCACCGTTAACATGATACCTCAAAAACTAATAGAATATATTTAAGTAAAATTTTCAGCGTGTGTTTTAAATGTATGGGAAATGAAATGACCCAAAAGTTTTATTTTTGGTGAGATACTTTTTTCATTTATAGGTGTTTTTAGAAAAATTAAGTTTTGTATTTATGGAAAAAAAATGCATATATACGCATAATTTTACCCGTAACTTCTTTGCATCTCAAAATATTTCTTAGATTTTGGTTCATTTCATTCATCACTCTATTCCATAACTTGTGTGCAAAGAAAAACTGGATTACTGCATGACCATTTTGTGTAGAATGTTAACCGTTTTGTTTAAATTTCTTTAAAATTTACAACACACTTTCCCATTTCTCAAAATATATAATATTTTCAAATGATTGTTTTTTTTTTATTTATAATGTTTATTCTTGACAATACATCTACAAACCATAAATAATTTCTAAAAAATCAAATTTTTCAAAACATTTTCTTCGAACGTAGTCGGATACCTTAAAGAAACAATAGAGAGTTAAAAAAATTCATTCATACTTTAAGCATTATTTTATACCCCTCCTCTCCTTTTTTCATAACACTGGTTCATTCTCTACATTACTTTTATAAGCTCGATTCTTGCATAACAAAAAAAATTTATTAATTAAAGTTTTGTTCTATCACACACGCCCTCCAAATTTTATTTTTAACTAGCCGCCTTCGCCGACCAGTTGGTTCGCCATGAGTAATGCGTTCTAAAATTTTCAATTAAGTCACATATTCATTAGCCTTGAAGCAATTCCGGGCATTGATTGGCCTGAAATTAAAAATGTTTTTTTCCGTGATGCTGGCAAAATATTAAATATGTTTTTTTTAAAGAGAGCGAAAAAGAAAAAAAAAATGTTATTGAATTAATGATACAGATATTGTAAACGATTATAGAAATAGACCATTAAGTCGGGATTTCAATGCTTATCCTGTCTAAATTCAATCAGGTTTGCCATAAATAAAGAAGATTTGTTGAATAAAATGATTTAGATAATTGCAAAAGATTATAGAAACCTTTGCATTGCATTTATTTTTTTCTAAAATATCACATTTTTTGTTTCTTTTATTTTATCCAGTCACGGGCTAAAAGCATCATTTCTTTAGATTTATTTTGCGATGATAGTTTTTTTATTTGAACTTCCGGCATTCTTTTATTTTATCCAATCACGTGCTAAAAACATGGTTAAAATATTTCTTTAAAAATTAGTTAAAAATAGAAGCTTACGCTATAAATTAAAAAATCTGATACTGTCAGAAAGCTAACTTTTTAATCTTTAAATGGATATAAAAATCATGTTTGTGCAATAATATTTTCGGAAGTTATAGTGGAAAAACGACGAAATTTCTCTTAAATTTTAATTAATTCAAATTCTAATTAAAAATTCGAAAAAAGGGCTCCGAGGTGCACATTCCCAACCTCCAAGGTATACATGTACCAAATTTGGTAGCTGTAGGTCCAACAGTCTGACCTGTAGAGTGCCAACACACACACGCACGCGCGCACACACACACATTGAGCTTTATTATAAGTATAGATAATACAGAAGAAATGAATACGAGAACTTTCATCTGCTTCATCTGCTTTGCGGTACTCAATAATCATTACGTTAAAATGTATTATCGTGAAATTTTGATGAAAGCATTTCTCAAAGCATTGTTATACCAAGTTTCATTCATTTTTATTTTTATTTTATTTAGATTTTGATATAAAAAATTCAAAATTGTTTTAATAATACACAAAATGGCAAATAATTGAATAGTAATTTTTGGGAGTCCGTCGAGTATCCCAGAATATTTTTGGACATTATATATAATAATCTGATTAATAATTTTTTGAAGAAAAATTATTACAAATCCTTTTTTACATTTTCAAAAATTTACAGCTTGAAGAAAAGAAAGAATTTTAAAACATTAATTAATTTTCACCATATTTTTCTCCTTACTTAGTGCCTACAAAAATTAAAGTAAAATAAAACTTCATTCTTTCGACAATAGATGGCAACACGCTATATTTATTCTACATTTGTAATAATAGGTTTTAATCAATATATTACTTTCATACTGTGCTGCCATCTATAGAAGCTATAGATAACTATATGAAGTTCCAAAGAAAGCTCAGTCTTGTGGTTCACCCTTTTACATCAATAGCGACTTTATGTTACTATTGTATTGTTTGTATCAAAATTTATGCCAAATAAAAAAAAATATCGTTTCAGCAAACTCAGACTAACTTATGGGATGGATTTAGAAAAAGGAAGGCATCGATTTTCCCGAAAACTTTCAATAATATTGTGATCATAATGATGTGAGATATCTGGGTTACATTAAATACCGTGTTTTTGTATTTAATATTTGGTCACAAGATTTTTTTTTAACTTTTTTCCAACTAGTTTAATGAATATTTTTTTAAAAAAAATTCAGCTTTCTATTTATTTACATAAATATTTCTGAGTTAGTTTTACTTTATGAATAATTATATATTTTTTCTTGAGATGAGGGGTCAATCTAAACAAAATTTCGCTTTGATATATTTATTCTATATTTATTATTGGTAATTTTTAAAGCAAAAAGGACTCCTGCACTTGCAAAATAGTAAGAAGGATAAATATGATTATACCTTTCATTCAAATTATCTCTTTTCGATTACCTTTGTCTTCTTGAAACTATTTTGTGACAAATGCAATAAATTAAATATATTTGCCTAAACATAACTTTATCAGCTATTCCATAATTTGATTTATCAAATGCTTGCTACATTAAGAAGCTTTTGTCAAAATCGTCTAAGTTAGGCTCTGACAAACCCGGTGCTGTTCCATTTCTATCTCTCTTATAACTTATAATCTTGTGTTTCCGAAAGAGTAATTATAAAGTAGTTACATTAAAATAAATTACTGCTTACATAAGCAAGGGTATTCGTGGCACATTACAAGAATATTTTGAATTGTAGTTTAGACTACACATTATGCATACTTTTCTTAACTTGGCATATATTCTGTTGTAATAAATATAATTTTTACTATTAAAAATCATTTCTTCAGAGGAATTTCTGGTGTGGTGTGGAAGTTTGGAAATAAATGTCGGCTCAGGTAATGTCCTCGACAACTGACGACGGTACAAAATTATGAGGACCATTGGAAATGAATGTCGGCTCAGGGGATGTCCTCGACAACTGACGACGGTACAAAATTATGAGGACCATCCTAAAATAGCCTTAGTGTTGTTTTAAAAACGTGACATTAACTTAACTAACTTTAGATGAAGTTCTAATCTGACAGCTCTGATATGACTCCTGCCAGAATTGCGGAATTCTGCTGTTATTGAATTCGTCTTACCTGTTCCAACTTCCACCCCTCGCAGCAGGTCGGTAATCATCTGTTGTCACAGTCTCGTTTTCTCTATATATGCCGGACAGCCCTGCCGTCTTCTCTTTGATGCGTCGGAACCGCACGTCTTCCGTGCTACTGAATCTGTGGTCAGCCCGGACTGGCCGGATGAGAGGGATCTCTCCTTTCCGGACGGATCTGTGGAAGGCACCGGCTGACGTGAGGTCATCGGCCGACATCGAGATGGTCATCGCACCGGGAGGCATGGAGGACCGTCCGCGTGGATCATCGAGGTCTGGCCCTGAGGGAAGGTCTAAGAAGTCGGTCAACTTGGGCAAGACCAGCTGGTCATCGGTTAGACTTTCAGGTGTGGCTGAAAACAGAAGAAATTTATGGTTAAGTATAATTGAGTAGAAATTTCTGTAAATACTTTTTTTACTATCGGAAATGTAAGCAATACTCTGAATATATATATGCAATATACTGTAATATATGTAAGCAATACTCTGTATATATATATATATATATATATATATATATATATATACATACACACACACTCTGACCTAGCCAGAAGCAATGCAGAAAGCTTGATGGGACTGCCAAAGAGTAAGCCCACTTAACACGAAAAAACAAATAACATTTGATGATATTGGAGACTTGTAAGCAAATCATCGTAATATAATTGGCATATTGGTAAAAATATATATTGATCCAGAAGAAAAAGATTACACTTTACAGATATACCACCAGATATGCATGGTATATAATAAATATTCCAATTGACCAGTCAAATATCCGTTTTATATTGACTGCCAAAAATTAAATGTAGTTATTCTCACAGTGAGATATAGTTGAAGCCTCACATATTAATGAATAAGTAAAGCACTTTACACAGATACACAATATTTCTTATCTGTTTTTATGGACTTCTTGATTACACAAGACTATCATCACATGCTCAATATATCAAATGACAGTTATGGGGAATGCTCTAAATCTAAAATCATGACTATGTGACGAGGTCAATATCTGATCCTACATTCCTTAACCAAACTTTCATGTGATCTTTTTTAATACAATTCCATATAGAAAACTAAAATGGCTGATCAATAGTGATTTCATATATCGTCAATTATAATTTCTTCATATAGATTTCATATAATTTTAGACAAAATTTCTAACATCGCACATTCACACTCAGACTTTTTAAAAAATCCAAGTTTACGGAATTTTTGACTGTTTCAAAATCATTTGATAGCAATGCGTTTCAGAATAAGATTAATTGTTCATAAAAATGTTTACGCTTCTAACATGAATTCCTGTTAGATAGTTTGACTTTAGCTATCACGAAATTTTAAGTGATTCTCTCAAGTTAATATTTCAGCAATTTAAAACCATTTAATTATTTTAAATTAAAAATTAATATAAACTATAGAAAAACAATTTATTTGTAGAATAAGTGAATAAATAACATTGAACGGAAAAGATAGTTTAATTTGAAATCCTACAAACATGTGAACGCTGGCTGTTACTACCGCGAAATTTCAAAGCGATTTTCATAAGTTAACATTTCAACAATTTAAAACACTTAATAATTTTAAGTTAAAAATTAATTTAAACTATAGAAAAACAATTTATTTGTAGAATAAGTGTACAAATAACATTGAACGGAAAAGGTAGTTAAATTTCGAATCCTACATACCTCTGTCGTGTGAACGCTGGCTGTTACTATCGGCTAGGCTCTCCTCAAGGCCGCTGTCCTCCCCTTGTGACCAGGTATTGGAGCCGGTGTAATTGCCTTCCTTCAGATACAGCTCAGGTTCCGGAGCCTGGAATAGAAACATGAATGACTTCGTTTTCTCACCTATTTCATATTTAAAATGCAGAATAACTAAATGAATAGCTTAATGATGTCCTATGAAATCTCATTAAGTATGAATCTCTTTGCAGTAATAATTTGCTCCTGTGACAATAAAAATCTATTAACAAAATTCTAGAATATAGAGTAAGTTGTGAATGTTACAATGGACTTTGTAACAAGGAATATAAGCGCTTTATTATATTTCTTTTTCAATCAAAAGTTGAAAAAAGTTGCTATGAAAAATCTTCGGATCCTATGAAATTCATGCATCAAATAACATGAAAATGTAATAATAATATATTAAATTATTGGAAAGAATTAACCTAAAACTTCTAAATAGCTATTTAGTGACACAGCATATTAAAGTTATATGTTTAAATCTATGGGAAGAAAGAATCTAAAAATTCTAAATCTTAATTTCATTTTTGCATATAATCAAGAAAATTTTGTTCTCTTATCAATAAAGAGTAAATTATGAAAATATAATCGCATGCATAAAAATCATAACACTTTATAGAATACAGATAGGACGAACAAATTCATCATTTCAATATTCAATTCACCAAAACATTTGAACAAGATTTGGTTCTTTATCACACTTCAAAACAAGATTTAGTTCTTTATCACACTTCAAAACAAGATTTAGTTCTTTATCACACATCAAAATTGGTCCAAACTTTTATGCAAGAAAATACAAGGAAGTGTTTGATTGACTTTCTTATTCACCAGACATAAATCATATCGAGAATTTATGGAATATTTTGAAGGATAAATTGAAGGACAGCAAATCAAATGATAAAAAGGGCTACACAAGTGAGGTTACACGTTGATGAATTCAAGAACATGCGGGATAGACTAGTTGAATCAATGCCAATATCTGTTAAAAATGACATTTCTACTAAAGGAGGACATACTTTCGATAGATTTAACTATCTGTTTAAATATGTAATAATAAAATGCTAAAGTTTAAGAAAAAAATCGCTTTTTTTAATCATTTTTCCCAATTAATTTGAACAGTACAGTAAATTCATGATCCTTCAAAAGTGTGGCAACTCTAATAACAACATGTCGTAAATCACTTTATATTTTTTGTAGCCTCTCAAGCTATATTCTATGTACCTTAATTTCCTACAGCAAAAATGTTTAAAGAATTTCTTAATAATAGGATTCATTGTATAAATTCTGAATGATTGACTGCATTAAAACCTGCCGGCAATCTTGCATGAGTGGATCTTATTCGGCTTTAGAGTGGAAGAAAATAAAATAGAATAGAATTTAAATTAAAGTGAAATAGAATTGTTATTATATAACTAGCATAGAATTTGGCCTAATACATCTGAAATTTAATATAAATCTTTTCACAAATGCCATTTCTGAATATCGAAACAGATTTTTCTAAATAGAAATCGTATGATAGTTGACTCTCTCCTCCAAACTTTAATACTAATAATCATAATGGTTACAAATCATTGATTCATCAAAATTTTTATATAATTATTTAACAAATGATGACAATCACATTTCGATCAATGGTCAGTATCGATGTTATATTTAGGCAGATTTTAATGCGATAGTGCAAATGAGATGTGAATGTAATTCTAAATAAAGAGACATCATTTAAGGAAAAAGAATTAGTTTATCTATGCTGAATATAAACTCATGATTGTTCATAAGCTGACGTCGCCAAAGATTCTAATTATTATTTTTAACAGACTTAATTTCGGTAAAAAATAAAAAGGTAAAAGATCTAATTCTTAAAATGATAATAAATTTTCAAGGAATAAAATATTTTAAGGTATAATCCCACTTGAATATATCTAAATTGCTGTTTTAATATTTTTCAGAGTTCCCAGGCAAAATGACTAGCTGAAATTGTAGTTTTATCTTCCCACAATTAACAACTGGTTTTTCTGAATTCCGTTACTGATTGTCACGAAGCAGTATATTAATATAAAATAATATGTTTTTAATAATACAATAAATATTTTTTTCATTTCTCAGCTCTTTAACAGGTAATTTTTTTAACAAAACGTATTCATTATCGAATAGGAATTTAATTAAACAAATAATTCAAATTACGATTTTCTTCAGACATTTTTTGAGAAAGCCGAAAGCAAAATTTGATTGCATTTTAAGTGTCATACGATATATACGAAAATAAAAGCAAAAAAAAAAAAAAAAAAAAACTTTTCAACATTTTAAAAATTCTATTATATTTATAGGAACAGCATTACATTTTTAAATGTCAGCATTTTCTTTTCACATGATAACATTATTATATGGCAATAAAAACGATTCCATAATGAAAGCAGAAAGTGTGAATCAAGCGCCATCTGTAGTTATCAAAAGCTATGAACAATCTAATATTGTGGATTAAGAACATTTTGATATTACTAAAATAAAATTCACATTCATCTAAAAATATCACGATAGCTATTAAATTAATTTAAAAATCTTAAAACCAGATTTATTTATGAATATTATAATTGTATCGCAAATACAAAGTCTTGCTATAATAAACGAATAAAATTTTTAAGTAATAATTGTTTTAATTAAATAAATATAAGATTTCAAAAATATTTTTTAATTAAAAAATACTTTTTCTACAAACTTTTCTACTAAAATGCCTTCAGTTAATTATTAACATTAAAAAAATCTCCTTACTAGCAACAAATCTAGATATAAGATATTTATTTGAAAGCGAAATTTTTCCTATTTTACAACTGGTTCCATTTCAAATTGTTTATCAATAGTATTTGTAAATTTAATACCAATTAGAAAATAAATTTGGTAAATCTTACTTCTTTCACTTTTTCCATAATCATATTTTACTCTTTATTCGATAAAGCCATCTTGCACGATTTTCTTCTTCAAATTTTCATTTGTTATCTTTATACATTAAACAAATATTTTTCAGTTTATTGTAAGCTTAACTAAACAAAAGCAGTGAAAAAAACTTTTCAATCAAAAAGCACTAAAATGTGAAAAAAATTACTAAACGGAATAAATATCTTAACAACTTGCTGTTAAAGAATCTAAAATAATAATAGGAATAGTTACGTAAACATTTTGTGAAAATTCATAGTTCGCGTTAGTGCTGCCATCTATTTTTGTTAAGAAGAACTGATAGACTTGGTGAGTAACCGTTATTCAGAAAATTCCTTGTTGACAAATTGGTTTATCAAATACTTATCCATTCGGCAATTTTATAACATTTTACCATATTGAAATTCATTGAATTTCATTTATTTCATCGAATAATTGAAAAAATAATTATTTCATTGTTTCATTTATGAAAAAAAAATCTATCATTTAAAAAATGCTCGTGTTAGCTCATTTATTCTAAAAGTTAGAAAATATTACTATTGCATTGGAAAAAAAATCTCATGACAGCAGCTAAAAATTACGTCAATAATTATGTTATAGTTTTGCATGAAATCGCTCGAAGTAAACAAGGTAAAAAAATCATTAAAAAAATTCATTATGTATACAAATATGTTATTCCTTATTGTTTATATAAAAATTCCTTATTTGTTTTTATAAAATTATTTGTTTTTATTATTATCAGATAATAGCAAAATAAAAAGAAGGTAATAACTTCTACAAGAAGGTACTTTAAATCATAAATTTTATTAGTTATTTAAAAATTATTATATGTCTTCTATCACGTATAATTAGTGTTTATATCTTCAACACGAGTAGAAAAAGTAATAAATAAATAAAAATAAATTCTTTATAATCCTTTAAAAATAAGATTCATTATTATATCCTTAAATTACTATGCTTAAATTGTGTTGTGTTTCGCAAATCATTTCTTTTTTCCTTCATGAACTCGACTTTATAAAGAGAGCACCGTTTAAATATAACTAATGATGTTATGATAGATAATAATTATAATAACAAAATTATTTTAGAAATTTATTTTGAACAGCGGCTTCCAACCCTTAGGTGTCAATTCAAAGAAGATTCGATCAGAAATCAAAATATATGCAGAGCAAAATATCTCCATATTTGACTTGACGGGTGAAGTTTCTGGGAGGAAAGGAAATACTTTAAGACAAAGAGGCATCTGAGAAACTTCAACGTTGAAAATTCATGGAAAGTAGGATTTTTAAAATTAAATATTGAGGTAAAATATAAGGAAATCTTTCATTACATTTATAGTACATTTACTTGTTAAAACAAAAGGTGTCGATCCAGCCAAGAATCAATCCTAACCATCTCTTTGTCCCTGGTTACTTAACCACTGATTTAAAACAAGGGGAAACGAATTTGTTATAAATTATTTGCTTATTTGTTACTGTTAAAAGTTAAATAAACAAATATATATCATGAATTGAAATTATATATGTGTGTGTGTGTGTGTGTGTGTGTGTGCGTGCGCGTGCGTGTGCGTGCATGCGTGCGTACGTGCGTGCGTGCGTGCGTGTGTGTGTGCGTGTGTGTGTGTGTGCGTGTGTGTGTGTGTGTGTGTGTGTGTGTGTG
>JAPMOQ010059725.1:19641-47662 GCA_026543055.1 Argiope trifasciata
GTGTGTGTGTGTGTGTGTGTGTGTGTGTGTGTGTGTGTGCAAGATATATATTTAATTATACGATATGCAATATTCTTTTAAACTACAGGGTCAAAATACACAAAAAGTATAATTATGATTACACATTATTGTCTAATTAAAAGTTAATTTTTGCATTTATTATAATTAACATTAATTTTGCATTTATTATAATTAACATTATTAATATTGTATAAATTATTGTAAAATATTTATGTTTTTTTCGGCTTATACCACTACATAAATTTCTTTAAAATGTTGAAAACAAGATATTCATGAATGTAAACATAATAATATATAAAAAAAAGCTTTAAAAGTCAGAAGTGCAAAAGGAATAAATTGAATGATGTAAAAACATTTACCATGATAACCTGTTCTTTATAATATATAAAAAAAAAACAATAACGCATCAGAGAAATTATTATTTTAATAAATTTAACATTTTAATTTTTATGTTTTAAATATCGCAGAACCTTAGCATTAATTTTTTTTTAATTCACTTCTTCGTGATGACTTTTTTCATAGAATTTAAATTGAATTAACTTAATCAATAAAGTAATCATTTAATTTAGAAATATAAGAATATTTGTTGTTGTTGGGATTACATAAGAATATAAAATTTAAAAACTTTTGCATATCAAAATCCCATTTTTACAAACAAACATGAAACAAACCACCTAATAAAAATGTCAATCATGATAAATGAAAGTTTTGTTTTATTTTAGTAAAACTATATATTTTACTTATTATAACTTTATTCCCAACATCATGTTGATCATAGTTACCTCTTTCAGTTGATTTAACCATCAATTGATCAACCTTAGTTAAGATATTTCAGATTTTTTTTGCAGGCCTTTTACATGCTACAGACATTGTTACAATTATTTTATAATATTTATTAATTAAATACAATAATTATTTTACAACAAAGTAATTTCCAATATTTCACAATAATGTAATTCTACAAAAATATTCTTGCAATCCTTTTAGATATTACCGGCAATTTTTGTAATTATCTTACAACAATGAATCTCAAATAATTCACAATATTGTTTATTAATTATCGTACAATAAAGTTTTTGCAATCCTTTTAGTTATTGTTGATGATGTTTTGAAATTCTTTTAGATACAACTGATAATTTTTGTAATTATTGTAAATACAACGGATTTTTTGCAATCCTAGTCTTTGATGAATATTCAATAGATTCTGAGTAATACCAGAATGCTATTTCTGCACCGAAATGGAAAACCCGCGGGTTGGAAGGAGTAAAGGTAGAAGAGCATGTGGGGCAATGAACCTATTGTGAATCGTGAAACGCATTCGTAATAAGCTCTCTTCTTCCGTTTCACGGCTTTTGTGATCTCGTTAATAGCTTTTCATTTGACACATGTATCCGTTGAGTAAAGCGATTGGATAGCCTAATCAGTGGGCTTTTCTTTGACCTCCTCAAATTAAATGTTTTGCTTGGCGGGAAAGAGAAATACAGGAGGGGCCAAACACGTGGCCAGTTTTTGTATCTTCCGGATTTGTAACTTACGCTGAATTTCATTTATATGTAGTTGTTTCACAATAAATACCATTGTTCGGATTTATTTGAAAAGGAAACTATGGTAGGATTCAATTTGGAAAGCCAAATAAAATAATTACGGGTGAAAAATTGGGGAGTGGTATATATTCTTTAACCCATTTATGCCTACTGTTCCATTTTGGGAAAACCCCTCACTTCAAATCATTGTTTATTATATTTTTTACCTAACATATAGAAACTACATGCAAAAATTCCAATGTTTTAACCTTAGGTATAAATGGGTTAATAATGTGTTTTTACATATAAACATCTTTTAGAAATTCTGTACAATTCAAATTATTTTGTCGTATCTATTTTCATTGAAATAAAAAATATATATAACTGTAAGATGTAACCTTAGGTACCAACCTAAGTAAAACTGTATGTTTATATAGCATAGAATATAAACATAGAGTTATACAGTAGTATAAGAATGATTAATTGTACATTTAAAATTTAAAAAATTATGTAATTCAAATTATAATTAAATATATTATTTAAATTTATAGAGTAAAAAGTTGCATATATGATTAAAAACTAATTAATACATCTTTTGCATTAATATATCCAATAAATAGTAATTTGTTTCCAGTACTGAATTATATTATTGTCTTTTTTTTCTTATATATTTATTGAATCAATATTTTCATCAGAATAATACTTTCATTGTATAAATAGATGCAACCTGAAGGCTTACGCATACGCTAAAAATATCTTTAAATAATTCTTCTTACTGCCGTTATTGGAGTACTTTTATACAACAAAGAGAAAAACTGGGTATGTTTTAAATTTCTAATACAAAAACTTTTTTTTGCAATAATTTTCTTCCCGATCCTGTATTTTAACTGAAAAACTGTAATTCAGAAATGTCTGGACTGTTTGTAAATTTAAAAAATATGTATGAATGAGTAAAAGTAGTTTTCTCTTTCATGTAAATTCATTAAAATTGTAATTAATTTGTAAAAAATCACCATTTAAATTTGAGTTAAATATGTGTCTATAAAGATGATTACTCAAACAAGCTTTAAGAAAACTGATGAATTTTGATATGTTTTATGGATTATTTGCACTAAATTAAAAAACTCAATTGTTTTTACATTAAAGTTATGAATTTTTATCAAATTTTAAACTTAATGTTACAATTTGATTGCAGGTGAACAAGATAAAAACTAAATAAAAGAACTGGAAACACAAAATTTGGCGCATTGATTTAGCAATTAAAATATGGTTTGTTTCATATTTTGAATTAAATGTGTTAATTGACTTGAGTGTCTACGGGTACTTTCATTCCCGTACGAATACGATAACTCAAAGAAGCCACAACTTAGATAAATAAAATTAGGCATATGGGTTTAGCATTTTAAAGAAAGGTGTGTTTTTTTTTGTAAATTTTGAATAAATCTTTTAAAGGGTTAACCGTCTGACAGTCTATATTTTAACATACATAAAAATAAGGACTAACAGCTCAACAATTTATATCAATGAAAATTAGTGTATGATTTTGGGTTTACAATTACAGTTTCGCAAGAAATTTTTGTTTCAATAGTAAAAGAAAAGGCATCCAAAAGGAATTCTGTGTTTTTTTCATTATTCTATAATCACAAACTGCTCATGCGCAGAGATTTGAAAATAAAAATTTGGGTATTAGAAATGTTTATGATTTAATACAAAATCTACAATTTAATACCAAGTAAAGGCAAATAACAATTTTATTAAGGAGTACGCGAGAAAGTTTCACGGAAACCAATCCCACCAGTTAACTTTTTTTTCTACTTTAAGTTGAAACCTATAAATAATAAATACTATGTATGCGTTAATTTAAAGTAATATATGCACAAATGAACCTGATAAATAAAAAAAAATCATTACACAAATAAAAGAATTCTTGCAAACGTCTTTGTAATGTTGACAATTACTGTTTAGTCACTTGTTTCCTTTTAATACTATTATTACACTGGCAGAAAAATTGAAGACGTTATAAAATATCTATTAGATCTCTATAAAAATAAAACATCAGAAGTTTCAATCAATATTTGAATTTATCTTTAGCATTTTATCTCTTCTGCAATTTCGCTATTAAGTATTTTGACTGTGTTTTTAAGGTGGCGGAATTTCACCTATTCGAACTTCTTTCATCCAAATTTAATTTGACGATTATTAGGTCAAAATTTAAATTATAAATGAGGATAATTTTATTTTTGAATTATTATCATAGAAAGTAAATAAAATAATAGGATATGTAATTCAATGAGTATCTTCACTACTGTAAATGAACTGATGTAAGAAAGAAGTAAAAATACATTTTTTAACCATTTGTCATTGTACTTTTCACTACTTTGTAAACAGATGCCTTCAATAAAGACCTCTACTAAAATTGTATGGACTTAATAAATACGAATTACAGAAAAATATTTTGAATACAATAATTATTTCAAATATATAATTATTCGATACACAAATGGCACTCGAACACTGTAGTTAAGGTGTTAAAACATTTTAAATGGTGCTGTTTTATTTTGAGGTTTTACTATTGAAGTCTTATAACTATGACATTCCAAATACTTATTTAATAAAATTAAACAACAGGTAATTATAAAAATAAACATTAATTTGTAAATATTAAATTTAAACTAATTGATTTTTGTTATTACAATCATTATAACTCGATTTTAAGAGAGAAATCCGAAACAGTAATCATAAAATAATCAATACATACAAACTTTAGATATTTAATTTATTCAGAACGTTGTCCTTTTTATCATGAAATCATATTAACCAACACATCTTATTTTATAATTTAAAAAATCCACAAATCATCAAAAACACAAATCTGAAATATTTTTTTCTTCATTTCCTAGAGCCGTGCCAAAAAATCCGATTTCATTAAATCATGAAAAAGCTGTTAAGCTGTTAAAAATCAGAAACAGTAATCATAAAATAGTCAATACTTACAAACTTTAGATATTTAATTTATTCAAAACGTTGTCCTTTTTACCATGAAATCATATTAACCAACACATCTTATTTTATAATAAAAAAGAATCCACAAATCATCAAGAACACAAATATGAAACATCATTTTCTTCTCTTTCCTAGAGCCGTGCCAAAAATCCGATTTTATTAAATCATGAAGAAGCTGTTAAGATAAATTCTTGGGAGAGTGATTGATTATTATAATGAAGCAAGCATGACGGCTTGTTTCACAATGATTTTAAAAGCAAGTGAATATGTAAAAATAAAAAATGACTAAGCAAGTGAGAAAAACATACGAGCCTGTTTTATTTATTATCTTTCGTGCACGTAAAGCCACTAGGGTGCAATCAACGTAAAAATTATCAAAATATATAGCTTTCTAAAACAACACACTAATAATGGATGCATTCACTAGATCATAAATATTCAGTTTTATGACTATGATTTGTTTTGTTGCTTTACAATAAATACCATGTCATAAAGTATGTTTATCATCCCTAGCCCTGAGTTACTGCCAAGAGTTTTCTGTCACAGTTATTGTCTCAATAACTTTTCATCTATCACATTTCTTTTTATTATCTGTGCAGGATGTTGCTTGGATATACTAGAATTTTTTGACAGCAGAAAAAAAAATCATGCACACGATTTTCTTATATTTTTTTTTCTTTTGACATGGAATAGATTTCTACCTTTTAACGATCAAATTTAATTATACAAATTTTTGATAGCATTGGCTTTATTGTAAACTTTACTACCGTAACATAAGTCATATGCTTTCCTTTTATTTATTTTTGCATATTCGTATGAAATTATTTTATAGATGCATGTAATTTCGGTCTGCCTTTTTTGCTGCACTTTTCTCGTACAAATATATTAAGCACAATATGCTTGCTTTGTTGTTTTTTTTATTTGATTTATTTTTGTTCACCTTGTTCATTACCAACTTCATGTACAGATTATAAATTAATGTATATAATTAATAATTTATTTTTATTGCATTTATTCTCCATTTCAATATATACCTTGAAATTTTATCTTTAAATTTCATGTAACTGTTTCTTGTCAACTTATTTTTTATTCAAACCCAGGATTTTAGTTCCCCCCAAAAAATGTGAAAAACTGAAAACAAATCTGATTAAAAGGACGCACAAATGAATAAAGATTATAGTTAAAGCAACATTATTTACCATGAGTTATTTCTATAGCACATGATTACGGATGCCAGGAGAAATTTTCTACAAAATCATAAGATAAATAAAGGTAATAATTTTTGAGTTTGAGAAATCTGGTGTAAAATTAAGCAACGGCATGTATTAATGAAATGATAAAAAAGTAACGGTGCACCGTTAATGAATTAATTTAATAAGCTCAGTGGATAGTTATATAATTTTTATCCGCAGAAATCCTAGAGAAATTGGCATTTTCAACCTAGTGTATATCAAACAATATAATTTTCTGACAATACAACTATTTCTGATATATCTAAGTATGTGACAGGAATTTAATAGGTCATGAAATATCTGCTCATATTTCTGTTATTAAAACCATTGCATCGTCGATATTTTTTTTACAGGGTAAAGATTTCCTGTTATAACTGTGATTTATTTCCAATTTAATTCCATATCAGCTATGCATATCTTGTGTGATTAAAATCGCTTCACCACAGACAGTTTACTGACAGTGCAATGATTTCTTTGTTTATGGCTCTAATTTACCTATCTATAATATGTCAGCTGTATACGCATTATACATAACAGTATAATATAAATATATTATACCACGAGATATACACTCAGTTTTATGCACATTCGATTACAAATGTTGGCTTATTAACACCTTTCATCGATGAAAATTTGATTGCGCTGAGATGAAATTGTCTGAGAGAATCTATGCCATAGAATTATTTGTTTTATCGTTTCTATTTCCTTTGAAGTGAAATAATAGAGGCTCATATCAGAAAGTTGCATGTTAAAACACATCCTGGTTACCATGTTGAAGAACCAGATTGATACCAGAGATACCAGATGATTGTTTACTGTCATTTGTATAATTGTCAAATATTCATTTTCAGAATTAAAAGCCAAAATGACAATTTCTAGTTTTAATTCGCTATTTTATTCACAGTCCTTAGTTACACGATCAAGTGCACAATGTGGAATAATTTGGATAAAACAGTAATCATTTTCGTTTGGAAGATTTTTATATTTTCTAAATTAGTTTAAAGTTTATACATTTATCTCATTAAGTATATTTTTCACTCTGCAAAAAAAAATTACTTCAGAAATTTTCAAAAACAACCAGGTAAAGGATTCAAGATTATCACAGGCAATGCATAACACAGACAAGTTGCGTTAGTTAAGCAATTTTACTCTTTGAGGTGTTAAAAATGGATGATTACAAAATGCACAAATTCTGTAAACTTAAATATCTTAGGTAATTCATTATGGAGATTAATCTAAGATTGTGTGTTACCTTCTTTCGAATTCTTTGCCAAGCCCTTTCCAAAAAAGCACGAAGTGATTTTAAAGTTGTATTTAATTCATTATATTAGCATTTTTTTACCATATATATCCTAAAATCAGATATTCAGCTCCAAAAATTGCTAATTTCAAATGAACTAATAATACCGAATAAAAACTTTTGTTTCTTAAAAGAATTTCATGCTTCATTTAATTTTTATGATAATTTAAACTAGGCATTTTATTTTAAAATTTTAATTTCAAAAAGGGAAATCTTTTAAAAGCAAATTATTTTTTATATGTAACATATTTACTAATAATGTATGTACTGAAGTTATATTTTAGTCCTTGATGTTTTGCGTACGTTTAACAAAAAAAAAGTAACTTCTCGTTTGAAAACGGGAATTGATTTAAGAAACTCTGTAAAACATTTTTCACAGTCAGTATTCTACCAACACAGCGAGACAGCTTTACAGCTGTCTCTGCAGAAATAATCTAACTCCACATCATATTTCAGCATCAGCAGATGTAACGGAAATGACAGCGACAGAAGAAGAAAGGAAATTTAAAGAAAATAGTATTTTAACTTTTTTCATAATTATACTTTACATTGAATTTTACTTAATTAAAAGTAATACAAAAAATGAAAAATATAAAGCATTTGCAATAATACAAATAATGAAAAATATAAAAATATATTGAAAATTGCTAAAACTTTTAATTGGGAAATATGTAATTTTCTGTTGAAAGGTATAAGTTTAAATTATGAATAAGGAATTAAACATAGATCTTTTTTATAAAATAAATGAATTGGAAATATATACTTTAAAAGGAGTTGAAGCCAGAGCTGAATTTCGGTGCATTAAATGCTAACGATAAAAACCTTTCCTACTATTAGTTAGATTATTCAAATGAAAAAAACTATAAATTTGCCTTTTTTTGTTTTAATATAAAATTAATTTTAATAAATGTAGATTAGAGAATGGATAAACATAAATTACTTCACATTATAGGATTACGTTATGGACAATAAAAAAACCATACGCTTTTCTTTAAAACTATTTTTTTTTATCCTATATACATTAAAAGAGAACTAAATTCCGATTTATTAAGAGATTTTCTCAAAAACAATTTTTGTCATTAATTTGGTTGTATAAATAGATTAAATCTCCAAATTTGTAATTTTTCTTTTTTTATAGCAAAAAATTAGAAGGAGTGCCCTAAATATTTTACGAGGATCCTATCTTCCACTCCTAATTTCAAAGCTTTTGATACCATTATAGTCCCCATTGAAATATAACACAATTTTTAAATGACAATATATATTACTTAGAATTAGAAAACAATCGATTCAAGGAATTTCATGTAAATTTGATGTAGTAATTTGATGTAATCACAATAGATCAACATAGAGAGAGAGTAGATTTGGAATCTCACACCAGCTAAAAGATTTCTGTTAGTCTATAATGTCATCAATTTCAATGAATGTCATGAATTTCTGTTTTGCCACAATCTTTGTACTATTAAAGTGAAACAACATTTACAGAGATTAAGATGAGAGGAATATCGTAGAATTTGATTTCGTTTGTTTTCAGATTATAAATTTAAAACTAAACAAAAATTTGTAATTCTGATATACATACTGAAATTCAATACATTCTGAAAATAGTGATGGCAGATCCTTACTTCCTAGTACTTTAACATAAATTAATAAAATGTGAAATCGTTACTGACTGAGGCTTATATTTTTATATGCAAAGATTAGATCAATGCAGAGATATTTTTAATTTTATTAAAAGTAAATAAACATAAAGCACAAAAAATGTCTTTTACATTAAATATTAACAGAAAAGTAAAGATATAATAAAACTGAGAGAATATCAAATAAAAATTATACATTAATACTTGATGTATAGTTTCTAATACTTCATGTTTTCTTTAAATGAAAAATAATCTGAAAGTAATAATTGTTAAAGTTCATTTAAGGTTTTGAAAAAGTTTTGGTCCTCTATAATAAATTCATTAAATATGCTTTAATATTTTAGAAAAATTTAAAGAAATCTGTAAATGCATTCAATGTAAAAATTCTCTTACTGACCCGAATGCTCTAGCCACTTGTATTTCATTTTGCTAATTGAGATTATTTCGAAATTTTTTTAAGGAATTTATTTCGCTGAAGGATAAACAATATAAACAAAGCTTGATTTTATAATAACGTTAATAAAATATTAAAAATAATTTGGAGATTAGTAAATTTTAGTTCTGAAAAAATTTTGATGCTTAAAATCAGTTCACAATTTTTGCTTTCATATTTTAGAAAAACTAAAAGAAATACGTGAATACATACAATGCAAAAATGCACTTACTCACATGAAGTACCAAACTATTTCTTTTCCTAACTGATATTATTTTAAACGGAATGTATTCCAAAAGTTATGTTAAACAGAATGTATTCCAAAAGTTATGTTAAACAGAGTGCATTCCAAAAACTATTTTAAAAAGAATTAATTTCGGTAGGGGCAATCTCCTATAAGAATGATTAAACGATAATACCATTAGAATCTAAAAATAAACTCAAAGTCTACATACTCATTGAAAAATGCAAATCTTTTTCTCCGAATACGAGTATTTAACTTTGAAATAACTTTCGTAGAAAACACAGAGTATCTTTAGAGAAACAATGAAGCCTTATTTATATCTCCCCGTATCATCATTACTTACCTGTTACTCGACATTTTATATCTTTATCGCTTCTAGTTATTCGAATTCATGAAAAAAGCATAATTTATTAGTCTGGAGCATTGACTTTGCTTAGTTTCCATAATGCCTTATTGTTTCTAAGTGACCAATCCCTAGCAACGTGTCACTTGGTCAAACTGACCCTTAATAAAAGGCCACCCACCTCTGCATCAGTTGAGCAATTACATAATAGGTAAAACAGAATCGATTGTTTTTTCCCTGGAACAGTCTTCATCCAGTGACAATGACCTTGATACGAGACTGTGTAAACACATAAGGTTTTTATATCCCAAATTAGCCTTTCAACGAGCCTACTTGTAGGTGCCCTTGGAGATTTACGAGATTCTATTTTTCGCTATTCTAAGCAGTAACGGCCACGAAATCATGGCATATTCCCAGTGAATAGGCTATTGAAGTTGATGAATGTCCGCAAGGTGATTCGTAATGTCTTTAAAGACTAGAATGATGAATACTGGTCATTTGAATTTCAGACACGTGTTGGAAGACTTGTTAAGAAAGTGCTTCTTGTCTGTTTTATAGCCTAAAATGAACATGGCACGCAATTTTTGTTATCATTGTCAGCTTTTGGTAGAGACTGCAAGGTCAGATAAAGTTGCTCTAGTTTTAAGTTTCTACATGAGGATATGTTCACGAAAATTATCATTCGAGCTTTTCGAAGATTATCATAATTTATTTTTCTTATAATCTCATAAAAATAATGTCTTTCAGAAAACTATTTTTTCTCAGAAATGGAAAATTTTCATTAATAGTTCAATGATATTTTGATTTAATAACAAAGTTTAAGGAAATGAAAATATATTCGTGTTTTACGGCAGTAGTTTGGTATTCTGAGCCTATAGAATGCAGTGTTTAGCATAGATTCTATAGAAAATATTTAATATACATTAGGTATGACAAATAATATAAAAATTACTTTGTATTCAACCAATATGTGATTAAAACTAAATTATATATTTTACATTTTTTTTAAATTTAGGTAATTAATTTAGCAACTGAATTAGTTGAATTTTGTTCGTTCTTTTGGTAAAGAATAAGTTTACAGATTTTATTCCTAAATAATAATTTTTATTTCAGCATTACATTTACTTTGTACATTATCACGCTATAGTATGTTAGAATTTTTGAAATTATAAAATTTTAAATGCACTTTAGTCTCTCATTCATCAAAATATTTATATTATGAAACATAGGAATACTTATAATACCGTTGCATTTTCTTCAAACATTTTGATGTGCCTTGTCAGGTAACAAAGAATTTATTTACTTACTTAGTCATTTAATTTATAAAAACTTTTGATAAATTCTATAAATATTCGTTATCATGTCTAAAAACAATACTTTAAAGGAATAAAGTGCAAAAAATGAAGAAAACAGTTTGAATATTAGTATATGAGCGCGTTTGGTCAAAAATAATAAGCATTAGTTAAAAATTTTGAAAATATTTTTATATATAAAATCAAAGCAAGTACTTAAAATGAATAGAAGGACTGTAATTTGATCAAAGATGCAATAGACAGATTCAAGGTTTATAAATGTTTATCTGTTAAATTTATGTTGGAAAAATTACCGGCGTAATTTATTTTCAATTTATTAGATAGTTTTTATAATTAATCATGATATTCAATATACACCTTAAATTCTAAGACATTAAAACCCAATACAATTTGCTAGAGGTTTAATGTTATAACAAAGCTTGCAGTTCTGAAATTATTACTGTCGTTATTCAGATAAGTGTAAAATAATAGAAAAACTTCATTGGCAAGTACATAACATTCAATGTGATTCAAACTCTTGCTAATAATGCCTCAAAAACTGTTAAACTAAACTGAGGCCAGCTCTTAAGACAATCGTAAAATTTTCCCCCTTCCATTAAATGTGATTGTTCTATTACTGTTTGTTTGATTATTGTTATGTTATTGTTTAGAGGCGCTCCATGAGATGAATTTTTGGGGTTAGGAAGGTTTACTTAGAATTATAAGAAGATGAATAAAACACATTTAATGGAAGTCATCAATTGTGTAGGGTCTTTTTTTATTGTTATTCATTTCCTAAGAACACAAAATGCCATTCCTACTTTTGAGGGATTGGGGAATTTTCCTTATTTTTTAAAGAGAAATAAGGAAATATTCTAAGCCATCTGAACTTGAGTAATTTTAGAAACAGATGAATAAATTTTTAAAAGTCTGAGCCTCCTCATTCTAAGCTTCAAATATTTGCTGAATAGTCTAATATAGTCTATCAACACTTAATTACTTTATTAGAAAAAATAATTATTTTTGATCAAAACAAATTTTCCTCATTACTATTTTTTGTATACTTTTGTTTTTCTAAATTACGCAAATTTAAATCAATTCATACAACATTTCATACAACAAATCTTACATCTATCTGTGGTTGTATCAAATCAATAGTTTCAAAAACATGTTAATCTATCTTTCTTAAATTATTGTCACTATTTGTTAATATTACAATAAATATTTAGTTTTTTATAACCTTGTCTGTAATAACTTTAAAAAAGCATCAAAGGAAAAGAAACATTTAAGAAAATTTGTAATTCAAATGTAAAATTTAAGAGATTCGAAATTCAAGAGCTTGACTTTATAAAAAGCATCAAACATCAACAATTCTCTACTTTTTATTATGAGGATGGTACAGTGTGGCCAAGAATGGCTCTTGTACTAAAAGTCCAAATCAACCAACCAATCAAGAAACCCAGAGAGAGCCAAATGGGGAAATCTGATTCGCAATTTCTTTATGATAATGATGTCGTGTCCGTGTTTCCACAGAAAGGTGGTGCAGTAGCTTCTGTGAGTAAAGAACCCTTGAGCATCCAGAGAGCAGAAGTCTGACTTCTATCTCAAATGAAGGGGACACACACATTCGCTTGCACAACCCCATTTTACAGAAGGGCATAATCGTACATCTTACAGATATAACACAGAATAACAATGCCCGAACCGGAACTCAAACCCGGGAAGCCGAGATCACGGAGCAATATATTTATAAAATTTATAGATGAAAGATATTAGGGTTAATTTAAAGTATGAAAACTTATTATAAAATTGATTTGACTTCAATATTTAAAAAATAATTCATACATACTTAGCTATTATGATAGAACAATACATCAAATTAAATATGAGAATTTATATTTTCGCATTATCAAGTCAAATTATATTTTTTAAACAAAATGTAATTTTTTACATAAAACTAGAAACGATTTCATTTTTATCATTAAACACTATCCTATTTCACGTTTCACTGCAAAAATTGATTCGCCTCGACATTTATGTTTTTCAAAGACTTTGATATCATTTTTCCGATCTGGAGTATGGAGTCCGATAGATTTGCGTGCAAATGTTATCATCGCCTCTAATGTGTTAGAAGTAACTACTTCGACCTTCGCTTAATAGTGTCGTGACCGCTTCTGAAAGTAATACGTAGTCTTTATGTTGTTTGAGGTGGGCATGTTTGACATTGGTTTCATGATTATTTCGATGATAGTTTCGCACGTTTGCCATAAATCGATGAAAATGTTGGAAGTGATATTGTGGAGAAATTGTAACATGAATTTTTTATAATCAATAGTACAAGGCAAGAATTAATGAAAAACGAATATTATAAATACTTATTTTTATTTGCTTTTATAGTCAAATAAAAATACATATTTATAATATTTGTCTTTCATTAGGTAGCTTATAAATTTTTATTTCGGAAAAATAAATTTACTCAAAATTCAAACTTTATAAGTTAGAAATAAGTTGTCAAAAATTCAATAATAATCCATTAAATAATTAAAAATATGGCTAAAAAATTTTACTTTAGTTTTGCATCAATAATATTGATATCCCGATTATTTCGATGATAGCTTTGCACGTTTGTCGTTAGATTGATGAAAATGTTAGAGGTGATATTATGAGGAAATTGTTATACGAGTTTTTTTAATAATTAATTCTAATAATTTTAATAATTAATTTAATTTTATAGATATGTTATGTCTTCTTTTTTCTTCCATTTTAATGCTTATAAATTTTAATTCTGAAAACACAAGCTTGCCCAAATTTTTAACTTTATAAGTTAGCAGCTAGTTGACAAAAAAAATCAATAATTATTGATTAAATCAGTGAAAATGGGACTTAATATTTTTTTACCTTTCATTGACACCAATAATGTATCACAATGATTTAGTTTGAAAGCAAAAATAAATGATATTTTTAAATCCACAGATCAATTTGAGACCCATGAAGACATATAAGAAACACGTTATATTATTGCACAAAATATCAAGGTTCGTTAAAGCAATGCCATATATATTCACAATATTGCTATCCAATTCTGGATTATTGCAAAATATATACGATTTTATCAATAATGTACATAAATGTCAGTCAATATTCCTGCCAATATAATATTCCTTCGCACATTATACAGAATTCTCGCTTTGTATCTTTATCCATTATTTATTTTTGTAAGTTACAATTAAAATGAATACTCAAAACGTTTCATAAATAAATAATTTATTAATAAAAGGAATTTATTAATATGACTTCCAACAATAACTAATTTTTATCAATCATTTAAATCCTGGATTGACACCGATTTTCGATTCGCGTTTGTGACTAGAATGGGCTTGCTAAAAATTACTTAAAATTTAATGCTTGAATTAAGCTATTTTAATAAGTCTATTAGAATAAAATTAAATATTTCAATTCTTTTTCTTGCATTAATGTCTTTCTTTTACAGAGAATTTCTTAAAAAATTATAAAAAATATATCACGCCATGTAATTTTTAAAACATCAAACAATAAATGCTTTATTACATAGTGTGTTTTTGTTTTATCACAAACAAACGGTAGAAATTTATAAAGTTAAAACTGTCTTTCATCCGAAATTTTATTAAACACTTTTTGCTTGGATAAATTTTAAATTATAGAGCAACAATTAAATTAGTTTTATAATAGATACTATTACATTGTGGTTTATAAATAATCCCAAATTTTAAACGTAAAAAATAATAAATGTGTTTCAGAGTTTATGAAAATCAGATTATCCATGCCAACAGTATATAACCACTGTTTAATAATAAAGAGTGCCTATTTTGATCATGATCCAATAAATAATATTTAAGCAGAGACAGGCTCAAATGATAAATAATCGAAACAGTTATATTATATGTTGTTTGAATGAATAAATGTACAGTTAAAAAATCACGAAATCTAAATTTTTAGGCAGTAACCTGGTGCTATTAATAATATTTAATAAAATATTGCATTTAAATATTTAAAATATTTTTTTTATTCTTCTCACTTTTATAAAACTCACGTAGTAATGAAAAACGCTAGTTATCTATACATATTAATAATCACTATTTTATTAATTAATAGCATTAATAACCATTATTATTGATTAATAACAGCTATTGGGTTGTTCGGAAAGTCATTTCGTATTTTTTTGTCAAAATGAAAAGAAATTTTCGTTTAATGAATAAATTATTTATTAAATTATAAAATTGCCATTCTGGTCTAATACCTTTTGCCATATTTTTGGTAGTAACATGATTACACGCTCATAAAAGTTTTGGTCTTTGCTGTAAAAAAAACTGATCGAGGTGGTTTTTGGCCTCCTCATTTGAAGGAAAAATTTTGCAAATCAGTTCTGGTACTGATGTACTGTTAACACATCTTCTCCACACATATTGGCTAATTTATTTCTGGCTTGAACAGCATTTTTACCTTTTATAGCAAAAAAGAAAAAAATGACGAAAATGCTGTTTATTGCTCTCCATATTTAAAAGGGCACCATCCAAAAACTACTGCGAAGAATCAGCTGCACTTTTTCACCCTCAAGCCTTGCTATATCAGCTCTTAAAACATAAAATGATTTTGCGGTTTAAGTATGAAATTGGGTGCGAAAAATGCAATTAAATCCTTTGTCAGGAAAAAACGAAATTACTTTCCGAACAACCTACTATTTTAGGCCATTTCAGTGGCAGCATCAAGACAGTTTATCAATTAATCACTTAAAAATACTGAAATTAAAAACGAAACATTTAATTTTAAATATAGGAGAGTGAAAATTATTTAAACTGAAGCATTAGAATATAAAAATTATTGCACTAGCTATGATTAATAGCTCCAGGATACTGTATAAAAATATAGTGTAAATAAAATTGTACTGATTTCGTCTTTTTTAGTAAGTGTAATTTTGACTTTACTGTACTTCCTATTTTTATTAACTTAAATAGAATTTAAGATTTCTAAATAATCAAAGATAGAATGTAATTCTTTACGCCATTTAAAGCAATTTCTATTTCGAAGTATATATAACTATTTTTGAAGGTTTAGAAATTAATTACGAGGTCATGATTTGAATGGATATTCTCTGTGTTTCCATTAAAGAAGCTTAGGGTTGTTAACCGTAATTTATTTGAGGTTGATTCTAGTTCATGTCTTATGAAACCCCTAATCCTCTAATTCATGCTCTGAAGTTTAAGGTGTGTGGTTGCATTAGGGATTATGTTTTAAAAGGTTCGAAAACAGTTATATTTTTGAATACTAGTATAAAAATTATTTAAAAAGTGACTTTGAAACCAAAATATGTTAATTAAGTGGCAAGAGATTTTTTTAATGGGAAAAAAAGTTGTTTTCTTTTGTGTTGTAGTTAAAGAGAGGTATAAATCCAAACTCTTCTTGTTTAGAGGCTCATCAAATGATTAGCTTAAACTTTTGCTGATAGTTTAAGATATGTACTATAATTCCTGAAGTAAAAAAACTGTATTTCTATCCATTCTTTATATACTGGTGTTCGACTGATAAATAAAACAAAATTGTCAATATTTTCACATTGTGACGAATTAAAACAACTAAACAGCATTTCTAAATAAATTGATTACTCATTATATACTTCAGGAACTATAGAAGACATTGAAAAATTATTGTATTAAATTTGAAAAAAAAATATGCATTAGATTTTAATTTATGAGTTATTAAAGATTAGAATGCGTGAAGATAGCCCTTAAAATATCATGAAAACTTACGTAAATGCAAATATAAAAATCACTGCAATTTTCTACAAATAAAGCTAGAGATAAAAATCCTGAAGGTTTTATAAAGAATCCTACCCAAACATTAAAAATATTAAATTAAAAAATTACTTCGCAAAAAGAATTCAAAATAAGCTTATATTTTTTTCAATAAACACCTTATCATTTTTTAGATTAAAACATAGAATTCAATTTATCTCACACGAATTGGATCTTCTGTAGGGACATAGATAAAAGTGGAACAACGTACGATCGATGAGACCCTCTTTGACGTGTGGTCAACATTAAACATTTATTAAGCTGAAAGTACTTCCTCAATCTCTAGCAGGTGTGTGTCCTGCAATGGAATAAATTCGAAATCCATTTCCTGCCACAGCCAATGCGCTTTTATCATCAAATCGGTAAAGCGTATCCTTGCTCTTGGGAAACTAGTGCCGTTTCCATATAACGAGAATGAATGGAAGCTCTGCATTGATTAGGTTAAACCGATGAATTCAGTATCTGATCAGATTATCTCTTTAGTGACACTTAATGATACTTATGTTCAGCATTGATGGAAGAAACAATCAACCTGTAGATAATAAAAAAATTAATCCTTAATGTTTATGTATTTTTGTATTGATGAAATTGGCCCTGATGATAAAATTACCGATTACCTATTTTATGAAGCTTATCCTCAGCATTGATGAAAAAATAAGTTTATCTACTCTTATTTTTGTATTGGACAAACAGCAACTGATAATAAATTATTAATTACTTTTTTTGTGACTCATAATGATACTTACACTTAGCATTGATGAAAAAACAATCAATCTGTAAATAATAAAGAAATAATTCTTTAAGTTTATGTATTTTTATTTTTATATTAGTGTTTAGTTATTTTTATATTTATATTAGCATTATTTTATTCAAATGATAAAATTGCCGATTACTTCTGTGAAACTTAGTATTTTTGTTCAGCATTGCTGAAAAATAAATCTGTAAAAAATAATCCTTAATGTTAAGCATTTTTTTTTTTTGCATTGACCCAATTAGCCCTGATGTTAAAATTTAGCCTTTGATAATTTTAATAAATGATGATAAATATTCTATAAGTCCTACCATTTTATTATTTCGTACTAAATATTGTTTATATCACATCTTAAAAATAATATGAAAGGAAATTTAGTGTAAGAGTTGAAGAAAATATTCAAACCAAAAGAAATATTATGCAATAAAAGTGATACTACATGACGTTATCAATATAATTTTAAATTCATATAAATACGATGACAGTAGATTTTTAATAAGATATTTAGAATTTAGATGTGATGAGAATTTCAGTTTTTTTTGAAAAATTAGTAAATTAGGTTTTAACTAGAGTATTGTGAGACTTTAAAGTTTGTTCACAAATTTATTAATTTCTCAAGCTATTTGAGACATTGCTTTGGTTAAAATAAGAACTTAAAATTCTGGAGTTAGCACAGGATGTCTAAAATGACCTTATATATAAAAAACCCATTAGTATAAAAAAGTTTATTAACATGAATTTATATTATTTACTAAAAGAATTATCCATATTTTATGAAAATGTGAGGCGCAATTTCTTCAAAATTAGTTCTTAAAGCAAAGTTTAATTTTTAAACTTAAAACTAAATAGGAATTATTATAAACAAAAAATAATATAAATGGGGACAGTTTATCCAAAACTAAAAAATTTATTTTATTTATTTCAAGCCTAGTAAAAGATTTTTGAGATAATTTAAATTACATAAATAATTTATTTTAAGCTTTGTCAAAGATTGAAACTTGGTTTGGGATGAACTAAAAAAACAGAGTTGGTATATTCAACTATGTATTTTAGGTCATACTGAGAAAAGGATGACAAATTCAATATGGAAAATTATCGTTATCAAAAACCAATTTCGAATTCATAATCATAAAATTGATCATTTCAAAAATGTTTTTAAAAATGTCATGAATATGTAACTTATGCCTTTTATTTCAAGTATCGACCATTTTAAATAAATAATTTTCAGTTTTCAAAACTAACTAACTACTGGACTTAAATAATTTCATTTTTTTATATCATACTAGCCGCCTTTAGAGACTTGTTGATTCAAGGGTATTTTTACAAATTAATTTCAATTACATTTCTTAGACAAACTCTTTTTAAGTAACAGGTTTAAAAACATCTCATTACGGCAATGAAGGTTATTTAATAGCTTTACAGATGTACTGTTCACTTTGTACATGAACCTTTCTAATGATGGTCAGTCCCTTGAAATCATATTGCTATTAAAATTGTAATTATTCATTTCATATATTTTCAGAAAATCTCGGGACTGTAATTTCATTATTTTATTAAATTGGCAGTTGCACAAATATTATATATATTTTTCCCCTAGGCCTTCAATAGTTAAAGAAAATCACACAACTAAATATTAAATGTAACAATGAAAATTTAATTTTATTCTAGAGAAACAAATACATCTTTAGGTGAAAGCGAAAAATTATTTTTCTAAAAAGTGCACAAATTCAGAAAAATTAAACAATAAATTATTACTTTTTTAAAAAATTATTTTTAAATTTAAAACTCCATAAAAAAATTTTGCAATAGTATTTTCATAACAGAAGCTCTCAAATTTCATCAATATTTTCAATTAAATAAAAATTTCAAAATATCTCTATAACATGTAAATTTTTCGAAGAACTAGATATGACAAATTTGGTTACTCTTATCAAACTACCAGGACAGTATAACATCAAAAAAGCTATTAAGTAAGAGAAATGCCTATAGTTTTTAACAGAATTTATTGTTTTCAATATTCAAAATTTTTCATGTTTTAAAAATACAAATTATATGTAGATTTATTTACCTTAAGGTAAAAGAGACTTTGAAAATAAGGGATACCTGTTGTATTTGTTATTCTTATTCCTTTTGTGGAACTTACAATTAAATATGATTTAGATTATTTATATTTAAAAGGCCTAATATTAGAACCCTTTTAATATTATATAGTAGAAATTTCTATTCATTAGAACGTATTCTAATTAAATAAGGATAGAGTAATTCGTATATACAGAAATCCAAAAGCTTAACTAAAATTCAAAAACTAAGTAAAAAGAACGTCAAGCATATATTTAATTTATTCAGAAAAAAATTAAATGTAACTCATGAAATCGATTTTAATAAAGACAAGACAAAAAAACTGTAATTACAATAAGTTTTTTTTAAAAGTTTCATATGAAGGCTTATTATTTGCATGCATATACACTTATTTGGCAAATTTTACATTTGTGCCATTAAAGTTGAGTATACACTTCCATTAGGAAGAACAAAGTTCAACAAAGAAAAAATTTCATTTTATATTGCCGAGATATACTGATGTCAGAAAATATACTGATAAATAATGGCGATTTCAAAATTTTTATGAAGTTCTCTGATCTTGTCAGTCCTGTTTAATAAAATACGTTTAGCACTTGAAAATTTTAAATATAAAAAATACTCTTAGACAGAAACTCTGGCCAAATTATGAAAATTCAAATGTTCTTGTTTCAGTTGATTTTATTAGACATCTTGAGGAGGATGCATTATTCAAAGCACAAAGCTACTTCAAAGCGATTGCAGTGGATAAAATTTAAAAATGAAATTAAAATTTTTATATCTTTGACAGGTTTGATTACAGTAATGTAGAAAAAAATGCTTTTTGATTAAAGTGTTAATATATCAAGAATAATTATTAATTAAATAATTTGCTAATTATGATTTCTAGCAACAAGAAAATTTATATAGATACCGATACAGATATATGCCTGCTTAAATTTTAAGTATTTTTGATCAAAATTTTAAACTATTGATTGCTTGAGTTAAGTAATAAAATTTATTACTTTTTGATTACTTGAGATAGTAAATGTATTTTTTTCTTACCGATAGGTACAATTTTCGTATATTTGAATATTTTCGATAGGAATAAAATGTTTTAAAATAGACTCGGATTGTATGAAATTAAAACTTTGAATTCGTAAAAATGATCCAAATTTTCATAATTAAAAGCATTCATTTACATATTTTTTCTGAAATGTTTACTTCATCAGAGCCATATGTAAATTCCATTATGCATAACAAGTAAAATGCGCAAAAGTAATTTCTGCAGATTAGATTAACTGATAAGTCTCAAATAATCCTTTTAAATTATTATTTCAATTAATATATTAAGATAATACCAACTGATTTCTCAATAATGATAACGTAAAGCATGCAATATTTAAATTTTATTAACTTTAAATAAATACCTATTTTTAATCAAGAATCTTAAAACAAACATTATCTTAATGCATATATAAGAAAAACATTAATGAAAAAGCGTTTTCGAAGAACTAATTTTCTTTCAAAAATATTTCATTATAAGCAAAAGAATATCCACTGAAATTAAGTATATAATTTAGCCTCTACAAAAAAGTACATGTAAAAGACAATATTTATTCAAAAATTAAAATATAAATACTTATAAGTTTAATGTTATTAGTTAAATATTTTAATTTTTAAATCGAATGTTAAAAAATTATGACTGTTCCTTTTTTAATAAATATGTTACAAGATCTTAAAATTTTGCCTTTTTTTTTAATAATTTAATTAAATATTTTAAAAATTTTGAACCCAAATCTTTGAAGTAAAGTTGTTTCAAATAATTCCCTAATATGAATATAAATTTTCTAATGTTTTTTCATTACTTTTTTTATATAGCGAATGATTTTTTATTAGGTATCGAAATTCTAATTTACTAATAATTTATCCCTTTAAAATTATTTTAATTTATCTAAAAAGTTATTATCATCTAATATCATTTATAATAAATATATTTTAATATTCGGTAAAGTATTTATGAATATACTTCAATACAATAAGTATATTTATCAATATACTTTCAATATAAGGAAACTATAAACTAATAATATTAAATAAAAAGGATTTTTTTATAAATTAATAAATAAAACCATAAAATCATGATATAAAGAATTTAACATAACTCTGAATTATTTCCTTTAAAGAATTCAAAATCGTATGAAAATACACCAGGATTCAAATTATTATTTAACAGTTTAATAATGATTAAATAAACGATAACTTACATTGAATACTTCTATTTATAGATGCTGTCATTTCTTGGTAAAATGTTTTTATGATGTTCCATTAAAAATATATATCGTACACTTTGATTGTAAGTAGTTTTTGATAGAAGCTACAATGTAAATTTTTTATTAAAATATTTTTTATATCACTTTCTAAAGGTTTTATCAAAATAATTGTTATTTCGAATGTTATAGATGGACTTCTTAGTCCATAAATATATTTGAATATTTGAAATGAATTATTACATGTCAAAAGCAAAAATTAAGTTTCATATTCTAAAATTACTTTCTATAGTTCAGTATCATACATTTTAGTAACGCAAGAAATTTATGTTTACAAGAAAGCTATGTATATAAACGAAAATAAACTTGCAAATAAAAGCTTATTGATTCACAATTATCAGAATATAACAAATTTTCTTTCTTATGTTGATATTGTCATTGTATTTCGACTAAACGTTTATTAAATAATCTCGATTTAATTTCTACTACATCTTGAAGAATATTCTCAGATGCAATAAATAAATGTCATTATATTTTCTCCAAAAACATGACATTTTTATTTTAAAATATGCATAAAGTCTCGTCATATCTGAAGGTATCATTACAGTTAATTAGAAGTGCAAAAAACGGGGCTCTTTTTATATCTATAAACAAACAAAATAAATAATTCCACATGTGACAAGCAAACACGAATTGTAAGATAAACAATAACTCTGCACGATTAACTACAAAAAAACTTTAAATACCCAAATGCAAAGATTATCAAAAAAATTTAATTACTTACAGAATATGATAAGACGCTTCGTTTATCCCATGTGTTATCAAAGAATCCAAATCCCGATATCCGAAAAGGAGATTCAGAATTCCATGCAGGACAGAAAAGATGATACGCACCAACTTAGAAGAGAAGAAACTCTGAACCGAACTCTCGCCAAATCGACATGCGCGACGTCCTCTGCGCAAAAAAATCGCCAAACCACGTCTACTTCCTAGTAGAATTCTCAATTATTTATTTATCTCTATTCCGTATTATCCAGGAATTCATTACTTTTGGCTGTAATTGTTATGGCTGAAAACCGCAGCGATTTTTTTTCACTGTCAGCAGTCTGACAGAAATATTATTATTTCATTTATATTTGCAATGAAGCTTGTTTTATTTTTTCCTTCAAATAGAATTATTGCTCTAAGTGCCACAGCTAATATTGTAGAAATATTTTGCACTTTATTTTTTTAACTTTTATATTGAGAATATAAAATTCTATTTTTCACAATAAGATCGTTTTTACAGATTTTTTAACATTATTTTATGGTTTTACGATTCCTAGATTACCTGTTTTTGAATTTTATTCTTGCATTAAGTTTATTTTTGTTTTTAAGTTTTAAGTAAATTATGAAGTTTTAAGCAAGGAAAAAATATATTATTTTACTGTCGTTTTTTCCATATTTTTTTCACTTTTGTATTAGTGTTTTAAAACTGAATTTTCATTTATAAAAATATGATTTAAAATTTTTCTTGTAAATAAAAATTTCAGGAAATTGAAGTTTCAGTTTGATATAACAGAATCAGAAATCAAAACATTTTTAAAGGAATCCTTGGATAAGTTTTTAGAACCGAGAATGAGCCAATAATATTTTTCTTCATTTCAGTTTTAATAATAATAATATTTTAAGCTAATTAAGCAGTTAGCACTTAATTTTTAAATAAGTTTATTTTATCATTCAACAAAAAAATGTTGCTCTATTATCAAAAGATTTTTTAAAATCTTTCTTATGTTGATAACTAATGAATTATTGAACAAAATATGAAGAGTATAATATTAAAATCTAATACCGTATTAAATTAATTAATATTAAAAATAGGCAATATTTAAATAAATATTTAGAACTAAAATATCTATCAAACTAAGTAGTATTTGAATTACATATCTGAAATATACTTTATATTTTAAATTAATTTTTTTTCCTAATTATAAAAAATAGTGACATAGCTCATGGTTAAAATGTAAATAAACTGTTGCCATTGTTTTATTCATAAATATAATTCTCATCAAATTATAGGGAAAGAAAATTTTGAAATCGTTTTCTTGTTTTTGATGCATTTTTTTTTTACTTTTTCTTTTGATTCCATATCTTAAAATAATGTAAAATTTATAAATCTTTTAAATTAACATTTTAGTTTCATAAAGATTCCTACCTACGGTACCAAATATTCTAAATACGAACTGAATTTATTTCAAAAAAAATTACGAAATAATTATATTTATCAGGAAGCAAAGTATCAAATAATAATAACGTAATATTTTTAACTTATATAAAAATGTCTGACGTTCACTTTTAGCTATTATTGTTATTGTTTTAATACATTCATACTTAAGATTGTTCTTCTGTCAAATTTTTTGTGATATTTTGCAATATATTTTTCAAAAGTTAATATCTATTTTTTTCTCTCTCCGATCAGTTGGTAATAAAATTTAATATAGCTCTATATAATATATCAAGAGAACATTTTAAATTTCATTTATCTGTATTTTTCATTTATTGTGTATATATACTATCATATTATATAGATAAACCTTCATATCTTCCATAGATTTGAATCAAAATTTGCTTGTTATATATTTTAAGCTATTCACCAAATTTTATCCATTTAACTTGTATTTCTGAGGCATCGTATACACACCAATGGACAGGTAGGCATGCTTATTGTTGACGAATATTACCCAAAATTTGGCAAATGATAGAGATTTTAATACTAATTCCCATGGTTTAGTTTGTTCTAGATTTGAGTTATAATAATCATAGAGAGGCAAGCAAAATTTTCAAAGTGAAGTTTTAAAATTTAAGTCAGTCTAAAAGGAAGAAATTCATTATTATCTCGAGATGGAATTTTTTTAAAGAGTACTGCACTTTCACTTTTCTGTATTTGTTATGGGAGGGGATAGAAAATACTTGTTTTTTTATGTGATCGTATTCATACTAATGGACAAACAGACATACATATTATTGATGAGTTTCACTCAAAATTTAACACCTGTTAGAAATAAAAATATTTATTCCATTTAATATTTTGTTTCAGCTTTTAGTTACGATATCCATAGATGGGAAAGCAAAATTTTTAAAATGAAGTTTTCGAACTTATGAGGTTTGAGGTCGAATTTTCTAAAGAATACAATACTTTTACTTTTTTGTATTTGATATACGAAGGGATAAAAAATATTGTGTTTTTAAGTCATCGTATTCGCACCAATGGACAGGCAGACATGCTGATTGTTGATGATTTTTACCTAAGATTTGAGATCTGTTAGAAATTTTAATGTTAATTCTATATGTTTAGTTTGTTCCAGTTTCGAATTAAAATGTTCAAAGATAGACAATCAAAATTTTTTTTAAAAATTTTCAAACTTAAGGGGTAGAAATTTATTAATATCTTGTGGTCGAATCTTTTAAAAAGTACAATACTTCTATTGTTCTGTATTTGGTATGTCAGGAGATAAAAAATACTTGTGTTATTGAGTCATCGTATTTGTACTAATGGACAGGCAGACATGCTGATTGTTGGTGATTTTTACCTAGGATTTGACACCTGTTAGAAATTTTAATGTTAATTCTATATGTTTAATTTTTTCCAGTTTCAAATTACAAAGATAGGCAAAGATAGAGATTTGTCAAAGATAAACAATCAAAATTTTTTAAAAAAAGTTTTAAAACTTAAGGGGCAGATATTTATCAGTATCTCGAGGCCGAATCTTCTAAATAATACAATACTTCCCCTGTTCTGTATTTGGTGTGTCAGGGGATAAAAAAATACTTGTGTTTTTGAGTTATTGTATTCGTACTAATGGACAGGCAGACATGCTTATTGTTGATGATTTTTACCTAAAATCTTACACCTTTTAGAAATTTTAGTAATAATTCCATATATTTAGTTTGTTTTAGTTTCGAGTTACAATGTTCATAGATAGACAAGCAAAATTTTAAAAAAGAAGTTTTCAAACTTAATTAGTCGAAAATCTAGAAATTTTCCAACATATCAAGGTCGAATTTTCTAAAAAACACAATACTTTCATTTCTCTGTACGCGAAGGGATAATAAAAAGACATTTAAGTAATTTTCATTCCTTACAAAACAAATTTATACTTATTCAGACCAATTTCACTGTCTATCAAAGACTTCTATCAGCTCGTGTCCTTGAAACAGAAACAGATATCATTTGCTCCCTCAAGACAAATCACTCCCTCGGTCATTTGTGTTGCGATATAAAATGCTTCATCGCGTGTGTATCGACACGAATGTAGTTAAAAACCAATTTCTAAAAAAATTCATTTCTTTTAAGATTTTGCAGAATCAGCACTTAGATCTTTGTTCCAAAAAGAATCATTACAGCAGCACGTAAATAAATATAATGACTTATATGATATCGTTAAAAATGTCCTTTTGTACAATAAGGACAAATTAGTGGACACACATGTACACATCCTTTGAAAGCCATTTAAAAAAATAGCTTCAAAGTATATTATTTTCATTACATAATTTATTAATAATTAAATAGGAATCTTTTAAATAACCTGTAACATTTCTTTGCTTTATAAAGCTAATGATATAATGATTTCTTACTTAACTTTTCTTTACTTTAATTTACTCTCTGAAGGTCAATCTGAATCAAAGATTTTAACATGAAAACATATTTTAGTTTTACTAAAAAAATATTAAATTAATTTTATTTAAATAGCACTTTTTTTATTGTTATTTATTAGCTACAAACTATATTATTCATAATTTTATTGATAAAAAGTTTTTTAAAGTGTTGCATTTTCATCGAATTTCTGAGATACATTTTATTCAAATTTATGACAATTCAAAAATTTATTCAAATTATTTTCAAAGTAAAAAGAATTACTGAAACGCATAGTTTAGTTTAATGAGAAAGTGTTAAATAATGTTATTTATACGGTGCTTTTTAATTGATATCTTTTAACTATAAACAATGTCATTCGTAATATTATGGATAAAAAAAATTTAGATCATTAATTTTATAGATTTGTAACATTTAAAATATCAAAATATAGTTGTATAATTACAGTAACAAAATTATATTGTTACAAGAAAATTTTCGTTTATTTTAGCAAAATAAACTTTTTTAGGATATCTCTCTATATAAACATATAGATGTCTATAATTCACATAATAACCTGTTGCCAGTCTAGTATTTTTAACTTAAATAATACTAGATTTAAAATAGTTTCCCCTTTGGTATTATACTTCCGATTAAAATTTGATAAATATTTGAACTAAACGGAAAATTTCAATTTTTCCTAAGTGGAGAATATTTTCTTTTTTGTCTTTTAATATATAAAATTCGATAGAATTTATTGTTTTGACACGAAAATTATTTTAATGTTCAAATTCTTAACAATTATTTATTCCACTAATAGTATTTTATATGACATTATTTATTTTTAAAAAATCAGAGAAATATACTGTTACCATTATTTAGTAATAAAACATTTGATTTTTTTTTCGGATATCCTAGAAAATGATCTATACATAATAACGTTATCTATTTTCTAATATACTGTTAGCTATCAAAATAAAATTCCGAAAGCTGAGCAAAAACGAATTTGATTTTAAACCTTTGAACTGCATGCTCTTTTTACTGAAATTTAGTTGTTACTGTCTTCAGTGTCCAGAAAATTTTATTTTATATATCCATAATTGACAGAAGCCGCCTAAATACCGAAGTTTCATGGAATGCAGTCACTAATTTCGTTACTTTCGTTTTTGAAGCGATTCGAAACATTTTAACTGCATTTTGTAACAATACATTGCCAGGGAAACTTGGCAACAGCAATGTCACAGCAGGCCGATTGGGAATTGTTGAACCCAAAATTAGCATTCTGTTTCTTTCTCTGGCTGAAATAAATACAGATGGGTCTACAATAGTGAAATGTAGGAGATTCCACAAAATTGCCCATAATTGCTACTTGGGTATTTATAAAAATAGATTTGAAGGAAAGTGAATTGAAAAATAACGGTGTTCGAAAAGTGATATTTTAATTTCGCTTGCCTTTATAAAATCAGTACAGTTA
>JAPMOQ010059750.1:8412-28257 GCA_026543055.1 Argiope trifasciata
AACACATTATCAAATCCATTCTCATAAATTATCTTTACTTCTAACACTTTATCAAACCCATTCTGATGATGTGCCTACGATTCCGTAGCATTTACCGAAATCACGTATTAGTATTTCAACATGTTTACGACTTCTTGGTATTATGTTACTATTATGCATTTCATTATCTGTATCAAGTATATGTATGTGAATTTCTTCAGATTTCCAGATGCCTCTTTCTGAATCATTCCAATGATTTTGATCTTCATGATGTGCACAATTCTTATTAGTTACTATGTTTATTACACAGCATTATTTTTCTTTAGTAAAAAAGATGTTAACACTAACTGCTTATAAGAATGAAATCCACTAACTAACAGCAATTTCGTCGTAATTTGTATCAAGACAAACTAAAGGTAAATAATATCATAGAGATCTATGATATCAGCATAAGTGACAAAAATTCTGCCAAATATAGTTCACTAGAAATTTTAAACGGAATTTATTATCATATTTAACAGTAACTTTAGTCGTGTGACGAGTATAGCTCGTCATCGTGCTATATGGTATGAAAAAACAATGACGAGCAATGTTTGTCAATTTACTGCAAGGGGTTAATATAGTATCATTCGATTGGAAAGGAATGAGGAGATTATCAATTCAGTTCAAAAACTGATATCGAATACTCGATATTTTGGATTAAGATTCGTGTATCTGATACTAAATATCAGGTTGATACAGTATCACCCAATTTTTTCCTGCATATTTATATGATTGTAATCTAAGAATTTATTCATTAACTCTATATTTTATAGATTCGCAATAAATTTGATGTAACGGTTATGTGACAAAATCTCTTACATCTAAAAGCGTTTTCGATCTATTGCACAAAGATAGGAGAACAAATATAATTTCAATAATATTTTTAAATGTTTTCAGATTTAAACAGGTTTTCAATGCATATAATATTAAATATCAAGTTTGGAATTTCTGGCGATTGGAACATTTTCGATATCTTGCTTCGTAAATAAAGAAGGAAAAATCAAGAAAAAATATTTTCAATAGCAACAATACAAATGATTTCAGTTCTTTTCAACAAAATATATTGTTATAAAATAAGTTAAAAATATTTTTATTTTATCAAAAATAGTAAAATCATACTTCAAAATCATAACAATCATCGAAAAAGTGTTTGAATTTTAAAGATGATATAATAATATTTTTTGTGTCATAATATATTTGAAAGTCATGGTAAAATGTGCTTAGTTTCGCTTATTTTTAATTAATTAAAATTTTCAAAAAGTCACTCAGATTTTAACCCTTGTAATGAGTACATATTCCAACACTTTGAGATATATATGCACAGATAGATTAGCTATAACTCAAAAAATGTGATATCCAGAATGGCAAAGTATATTTATTCATGATTAACAAATTCAGAGATTAAAGAATTCGTCTTTCTATACTATTTGCAGTCTAAATACATTTAGGGAAAAGTAACTTTTAATCGTGAAATAGCGCAGATAGATAAGCGCAGTTTGCCATTATTACAATGACGAGTTCTCTCAGTAGAAAGATAATGCAAGTTGCATATGTCAGGAATAGGGTTCCGCAAGAAGCGTGAAAGTATACAAAACGCGTGAAGTCAGCTAGCGCAGCTCAAGACAACTAAAACAGGAAGCATAATTTTAGATAATCAAACAAATTAAAACGATACCATTAGTTAAAATGATTACAAAAAATATCAAGACACCTTTATACAAAGTAGAAAAATTGGAAGACTAAAAGAAGGGCATAGTTTTACAACGGTGGACGATGAGTTTGGAAGTCAAAAATATTGATTGCTTCATGCACTTGAAAGTCATTCCAAATTGCATCTGTAACATAGGTTGGTATTGGATGATCAAGAAAAACAATGGCAATAAATTGTTGAATGTAGCCATGGTGGTGAAAAGAGACCGAAAGCAGAAAGTTAATAGCATTATTTAGCACTTGCAAAAGATAACCGAATGGCAAGTATCTTAATTTAGAGTAGCCAGATGACAGCATAAAAGTACCCAATAGCCTGACATCCAGAATACTATCTACTACTGACAGTAAACAATCAACATTGCCATTTATATTGGCGTAACGAACGCTAAAACTGGACATCTCTTCAATGTTGTATATTCTCTTAAACGATAAAGCTTGTTTTAATCTCACAATAGATTCTCTAGTTAGTACAAAGATCACAGAGACACTTCAAATTCACAAAATCGTTTCATCACACATACATCAAAAAAAGGAGCTCATTCGGCAAGAAAAGAGGTTCATTCAAGAAAAGAATCCCCTATTGTGTGTGTGTACGAAGAAATAATAGTGAATGGAAGAATCGAGCTCCACTTTCTTGAAAGAAGGTGAGTAATTGCCGATTATTACTCCGATGCTGTTATCTTCTCCGCTGTGAGTTTACTCCAAGGTTCCATAAGTCTAAACTTTATGCCCTGGAGCTTATAAACAAAATATACGTCGAATGGATTGTCCAGCTTTCTCTCCTAATCTAAATTTAAATGAACATATTTGAGACGCATTGGGGTGATGTCTAGAGTAGAGCGTAATATCCGAAAACCAACGCAGATACCAAGTAAGAAACGTGCCCCTTGAAACAATATTTGATGAATAAAAATATTTTGAGTATAAACAGACTGTGCAATCAAACTTTGCAGTTAGGGCATGCCATAGAGGGTACTAGGAACACTGCTTTGTTATTCTCTTTCCCGTTCAAACATTATTATGAAATTAATAATGTTTGTTCTGCTTTATTCCCTCATATGTGCCCCAGCACTTCCTTTTTTTTCTTTTTTTCTTTTTTTTGCTCCTACATTTTATTTTCATTTGTCAAGCACTTCAATGTACCCCTTTAACATGTATTTCATGCTTCCAACTTTACTTTTTGAAAAATTGCTGCAAAATTACAACGTTGCTTAAAGTTTGTATATTAGGGAATGAAAATTTGTTTCATTCATTTATTAATTATACAAACAAGAAAGGTTATTTAAGAGACATTCTGTATATTCTTCATACATCTCCTGATGTCATCACGATATTTATCAACTTTCGAAATGCACTTTTCATTAAATTCCAATAACCTATTCATCTTCTACACACTTCGAAAGATAAAACCCTTTATTTAAGAACTTAATTCAGGATTTATTGAATATGTCTAACCCTTAATTTCCAGAAACGAACATGAATTCGCATCAAACTGTCAAATCAGCCAATACAAAAAAAATTTCTATTTCAAAAAAATTTACAGTGCACATTTATCCATAGTGAATTATTACAATAAATTTGCAAGACAACTTTTCTGAACCGGCAGAAATCAACAAGATATCCCGAACTGAATTTATTTATAGCCTCAACAAAAAAAAGGAAGTCAGGTTTATTAGAGCTAGAATCTCATATATTCGCAAAGAAATTAAGTTAGTCTCGCAGACTGGAGCATGTATCGTATTTCAGTTCCAAAAACTAAGGCCCGCTGTATTTACTCCACCAGTTAAAATGCGAGACGTTGATTTTACGATATTTACGGAACGTTTAAACTGTGACATAAACTTCTCTAGAGAGAGAGTTGAAGTTTAAATTTGTCGGAAATAGTTATGGAAGCAATACAGAATTTCCGAAATAGAATAATCTTTTTTTTTATTCGCTTTTTTTTCTTCATTTATTCTTTCGCAAATCAATTACAGTGTCAGATGAGTTGGACTTTAATTTCTTTGCAAGAAAATGGCAAAAAAGGAATCGATGCAAGGGTCGTAATGCGACTGCAGCGTTTGAAGATTTCAGAGATGAAAATGGGAATGAAATCAGAATGGAATTGGAATGACTGCACTGTAGATTGCTGTGTGGGATGTGTGTATGCATTCATTTTAGTAGAAGGTTCTTGAAGGACATTTTGTCATAAGCGTAAATTGGCCCTATTATATTAGATAAGCAAAAAACCAATATAATTTATATAATCAATTACATTCGGATATATTATTTATAGAATAATTCCACCAATTGATTTAATTAAGGCTTAGTACCATGGGCATTATATTAACAGTCAAATCAATAGATAAATATTCAACTAACAAATTTATCCTCCATGTAATAAATATATTTGCCATTTTTGAATTCAGACATTTGTTTTACATACTGTATTTTTTAAAAATAAAATTGTCAATAATACAATTGAAAAGATGGAGGAACAAAACATTGTATGAAATGTACTATTGTATTATACATTTAACCGTAGTAGCCATAATGTTTAAAGATAAAAACTCATTTCGGAATACACTTGCCAACTTCAACAGTGCTGATAAATTCTCATTATACAGACTTTATTAAAAAATCAATAAGCTTTCTTAAAATATCAAATATTGTTCAATACATCCTTTGCTGTTTTTAAAATTACATTTTCAAAACCTGTATCTTACAAATATATAATACAAAATTTCTAAATTATATTTTTACAAACCTTTTTAATCTATATTTTTATATAGTTTTAAGGTTTAGACCTTTGATTGCAAGTGTTTCTTTAACGTTTTTAAGTTTGAAAATGTTAAGAACACGTTTTAATGCTTTGAGGCTTAGAGTTAAGTAGTATTAATTCACTTTTAAACATTCACTATATAATCCCAGTAAAATTAAGGACGCACCAGTCGTTTTGTACAGCATATTCAAAACTCACAAAAGCTTTGAGGTGCAGTTTGAGACTACAGGTAACAGGTTAAAAAAATCATTTTTTTTAATTCATTTAAAAGGAAATTTTACAACACAGCCCTATTTGAATCTCTAATTTTAGAAACGTATATAAAAGTTACGTTAAAACAATTTTTATCTAGACCACCTTGAATAGCTAATCCATAACATACACTACAAATTCAGATTACCTTACTATTTTAAGGCCTTAAAAATTTTTGTTGTATTCTTTCGTATAAAAGAATGAAAATTTTAATGCACTGTTCTTTTAAAGATTAAAAGTTTTAGTTGATTCCTTCGGGACGGATGCGTAAGCAAAGTAGGGCTCCCATAAGTTAGGACCTCTCAAGTGCTGATTACCTCCACAAGGCGAAGTATTTGCACCCATTAAGTATAATACAAATTAATTCCATAAAAGTGTAGTTAATGCTTCAAAAATATCTTTCTTATATAGAAATTAAATACAATAAAATATGGTATACGATGTCACATTTTCAATCACGATAAAAAAAATTGTAATTAAATTTCTTAATATTTAATATTAAAAAATATAAGTTCGATTTTTTAGTAAAAAAGAATAGTATCTAAAATAAAGGCAAATTATGAATGCGAAATATAAAAATAAAAGAAACTTTTAAATTAAGCATTATAAAATACCTCAAGAAGATTTTAATAATTAATGCTTTTAATCCATATGAAGAACCTCAAAAAACAGATCAGTGCAAAGACCGATATTACACAATTTGCATTCATAGACAGTATCTTGCATATTATTGTAAAAGTTATGCTTCTTCTGCCATTTTAATTGTATATTTTGTCTTCAATGTTTTGTCACTTTCACTATGAACGCAAACAATCATAGCCGGATAACTCAAATTTATACATCCTCAAGCGAAAGATTGCGATTGTTTTAGCCATAGATGCATAATGAAATAGAGGAATGAACTTTTCATTTGAGAAAAAATTTATCCTTAGAGAGAGGTGATCATTTTTATCCTTAATAAATAGCAGCCATTTTCAAAAGCCATTTTTTTCAGCCATTTTCATTCAAAAAGAGCACGCTTTTTTGTTTACACTCATGAAAATCCGATGATTCAGATACTTGGCCAAACTCAATATGATCTTGGAGAAAAAAAACCAGCATATGAAATCAGTCTTTTGAAGTCTAGTTTCGTAATATTGACGTTCCGTTTAAAGCAACACTAGATCTATTTGAGGACGGACCTCATAATTTTGAACAACAGTCAGATAATAAGGACGACATCTAAGCTGGTATCCCCTTCTCCACTCCACATTACACCACACCAGCAAGAGGACGTTCTGCCCAGACAGATTTACAGTCCCTTTTACATGTTGGTTCTAGAGGCCGCAGTGGCCTTATGGTAAGGTCTCGGCTTCGGAACAGGAGGGTTGCAATTTCGATGTCCTTGCAAGCGAGTCTGGTGCATGTTAAATCCGTCGGGGTCAAACGTCCTCCCGTTAGTGTGGTGCGGAAGTTTGGAGTGAAGGCGCCAGCTCAGGCGTCATCCTCGTCATCTGACCGCGGTTCAAAATTACAAGGCCCGTCCCAAAATAGTCCTCGTGTTGCTTCAAAAAGGAACGTTAATATAACTAAACTAAACGGCGGTTTTTCTTTGGAATTGGATATCGAATATGAAACCCAAAGCCAAGATCTTGCCATTATCTCAACGTGGTCCTCCAATCTTTTGAAAGCAGCAGACTAATGGCACCATTTGATAGAACTCAATTCGTTTCAAAATCCCATTTCACTCGTATGTTAGTTGTCCCATACGTAAGTTTTGGTTATTTAACGAAATCGAGTGGGATACGCAGATTTAAGACCCATACAAAGTTATAAATGTTATTTAAAAATGCCAGTTGATGATATATTTTTTTCATTTATGAAAATCAAACATATGCCTATAAGGTAAATATTTAAAAATTAATGTAACCGTTTCAGAAAGCTTCTTTTTTTTTTAATTTTATGTATAAAATAAATAGTTTCAAGCTATAAACAAAGGTATAGAGGGTTATAGCCTTATAAAGGGATTTAGAACTATAGATCCGTTTAGTTTTTCAGTCCTATAGTTTACATTTAGACTATAAATCCGTTGTTCGCATCAGTATTCAGACTGAAATGTGAATAAGATACACTTTCCCATCCCAAATAAAGCTGCTTCTAATACGCATTGTAGATGGTAGTTAAAAAATTTCAATTCTTTTTCAATTCTTTCAATTTTTTTATTACGCATACATTAGAGAATTCAAATCTTGCGACGTGGAGAACTATCTATTGATCTCCTGATAGTCCCACGGGATCAGAACCTCAACAAAGGAGGAACTTCCTGTATGGTGGTTTGTTGTTGCTACCCTGTTGGATACAGAAAAGATAGGGAGGCAATGTTCCCCTTTCCCATTCCTGATAATTGGCCTTTCCCAAGCTGTGTCACCACCTATTAAAGCCTTCAACTGTTAAATGCCTCTGGATCCCCTATCTGGCAATCTTTTTCACCGAATGGTCATCGCGTTTGGCCGTTAGGGATATCCAGCTGACGAACCACACGTGGATTTTCATCGTTTAAGAGAAATTTACTGCACCTTCAAGGGGAAGGTATGTCAAACTGTCTGGATGCTAAATGTTTCCCATTGTGAAGGGACTATAATTAACACACACGTTCCAGAACTGTCAGTTACGAGAATACATCATTAACGGACAATCCCACGATCGACTGGTGACCACTGAGGGTTGTATTTTGCTAAACAACTATAGAGAACTGAAGTGGAACTCAAGTGCACCAAAGTGAAATGAAATGCGGGAATTAGAAATAAAATGCGGAGTTTTTTTTTTTTTTTTTTTTTTTTTTTTTTTTAGAAAGAGAGGGGAGATAAACTTCATGGGCTGCGGACTGCTGAATTACGCTCCAATAGTTGAAGTTCAGTGGATTTCTAGCGCTACCCCTGGAGTAGCCATGGTAACTAACAACATGTTAGTTTCTTTTTGTGTTGTTTCTCCGAATTGCTGGAGAACTTATGTCACAATAAATCTTCAACCTTCGACTGTGGTGCAAATATCATCAAATTCCAAATGACGTAAATAACAAATATTTTAACAGAGATGAGAACAAGTTGCTCTTATGTACATATATGGCTGTAAATAAACGAATTGTCTGAAACTCTAATCTATTATTTGATTTATCAAAATTAAGATGTTACATGGGATACCTCCCATTGATGACGGGACGTACTTCCACGGGAAGAGTTGTATCATAGCCATTGATAGCCCTTTTAGGACTCAATCATAGTTTCTACCAGAGTCGTGGAGTCCGGTCATTCAGTTTTTTTCAGCTTGACTCAGGGCGTGGTGTCAATTTATTATTCCTATCCTGGCAGTCTTCAAAGTGAAACATCCATACAACAAAATACTGAAAGGCTGATTCTATGAAGACTGTCCAAATTTCCATAAGCAACTGCTTAAGGTCAACATAAGAATGTAAACTTAATTATATTGACTATTTCTCTAAAAAAAACAACTATTCACAGTGAATTCTTTCAACAAAAGGTATCAGAATAATCGTAAGCATTAGAAATTGTCAAAAATCAACAAAATAACTTGATCGGAATTTATTTAAATCTCAATTTTTAAAAAAGAATTCGTTTATTAGCACTCAAGCTATAATGAATTTGCAAAGAAATTAAGATCATCCTGAGAACGTGATATCGTATTTCAGCCAGGAAAACTGCTGTATTTACTTCTCCAGTTAAAAAGCGAGTCGCTGCTTTACGATATTTACAGAGAGCTTAAACTGCGCCATAAACTTTTCTGGAAACAGTTAAAGTTTAAATTTGTCGACTCGGAAGTTGTTACGGAAGCAACTGAACTACCAGAGATATAAAAAAATTATTGTTGTTGTCTTTTCATTTCTTCTCATTTCTTTTCTAGACCAATTAAATTGTAAAATATCTGGATTTTTTTTTAATTCTTTCGAAATAAATGGCAACAGAGTTCAGTGAAATTAGCACAACGTAAGTGGTGTTCTCATGAATTCGTGCTGGAAAATGAGAATGAATTTAGAGCAAAATAAAATAACTGTCATGTGGGTACAAAAATAAATGGAGGACATTTCATTTGTTAACTGCTTCTGTTGATATATATATACAACGTGAAACAAACTTTAGAATTTCATCACATTTGAGAATAAAAAACGAATATCATTAAAATTATAGGTTCAGTGTTTCGTGGGGAAAAAACCATTTTTGTTACGCTAAGATAAAAAGAACAACTATAAAAATGTCAATTCACAACTTTAATACAATGTAGGAATACAAGAAAAATTTCTGATCTGATGCTAGTTAAATTCTACTTTGATGTTATGAATATCTAAGTTTATAATCTTCCTGCCAGTTTTGTTATTATGGCAGATTGCATGTGATTACGTTCGGGGAAAATGTTCAAAAAAAGTTCTAATTTTTGAATATTTGCATAAAAAATGTCTATGAAATCAAAATATACCAGTGAAGTGACAAAAGATTTCAAAACATTGGAAAAGACTTTTGGCTAAAAAGAGGTACAACGCAAAAATATTCTAGTTTAGAGCTTGATCAAAAGATTTGCAGATAGTTTAAGAAATATAGTAGCTTATCTAAAAAATTAAGCTGCATTTCTATCTAGTCTTTGAATATTGAGGTCCGATTGATTAACAACACGAGCTTTAATTTTCTTTCACTGTGAGCAATAAAAAATAATTCTAAATGAATAGTTTACTTATTCTGCTCGAATTGCAGAACTTATTGAGAAATCATACCAAATTAGAAAAAAAATATATTAATTAGATTTTAAATTATGAGATTTCTCGTAAGAAAATTTCATCAAAGATTAGAATTGTATTTAAAAAAAGCATCTAAAGATATAAAATAGCATTAAAACATTTGTAGATGCAACACAAAAATTAGTGTAATTCATAAAAAAACATAAGAATGGGAAACAAAATTCTAATGGCTTTATACAGAACTCGTTTAAACATTAAACATTTTTTTTTTTTAATTTTCATAATTCTGCAAAAAATAACATTTCGACGTAGTCACCAGCTTTAAAAATGTCTATTTTTTAATGCAATAAAAATATCAAATGAAATTTAACATGGGGTCAAGCTAATTATAATTCTGTGGGAAATTTTTGTCAAAAATTGCTCAAGAAATGTCAATCTATCCATACAATTTGAGCTCAATATCTTGAAAATCCAATCAATCTTCTTACTCTAAGAGATAATATACGTGAAAGAAAATAATTTATTCAGTGATCATAAAAAATATATATCGATATTTATTGAGATCCAACAGCTGTGATAAGAATGGTAATTTAAGATTCAATTTTAAAGAAAGGAAACGTTGTTAACACTTGAATATTAAGAGTGGAAAAGGTATCAAAATGTACAGGTAATTTCGTAAATTGTTTTAATCTGATCCTCAAACTTCAGTCAGCAAATGGATAATTAGAGATGTTTGAAATTATTGGAATTACAGCAACATGCTTCTAAGTAGTGTCCCAGTATACTAATATCACCGAGTGACGCAGATGTGGAAGAAGTGGTGTTGAAAATGCACTATTGTCTACAGCAAGAACGTGACTATCTAGACCATTTTTCAAGTAAGAATTCCAATCAAATCAGATATCCACCATTATATTACGAAACGGTTTAATATAAGAAAACTGTATTGGTACAAGCATTAAGTGGTAATTTTCCAAGCGAAGGAGAATTGACTTTTGCAAATGGTATGTAGCGATATATAAATAAAACCAATAGCGTCGCTGATTTCAGAAAATGTTTCTTACTAATCCACCTAGCACTTATCGTAAGATGAATTGAGAAATAAAATTGAATCAGAAAAAATTGTTCAAAACAATATTTTGGATTAAGATAATTGAGTCAGGTAAGCATAAGTGAGTTAACCATTGTATGTGTATTAAGTAGATTCTTCTGTAATGTCTTGATCTCGATAGATCAAAGAATACTCAGAATTTTTAGACACTTCTTTATTTTACGGCCCTATATATATACAAAGAACCACTCGTTCTTATCTTGATTAAATAGTAGCTATTTACACCACAACAGTCGAAGTTGAAGGGTTTTACTTGAAGATCAGTTCTCCATTAAACAGTAAACACAACACCACTGGGAATTCATGGGCTGGTCAGTCAGTGATCATTTCAGGCGGCGCTCCAAATCCCCCGGACTCGTGGGCGTACTCCAGCAGTCTCCCAGAAACTCTTTCTCTTATAAAACACTTTGCGTATTTTATCTCAGCGACAGTCTCCGCCTCCTCTTCCTCAGTTGCTACTGGTCCTCGCTTCCGGCAAATCATGTCCAGCAAAGAGCCCTTTCAATGGCACCAGACCGTCGCCAGGCAATTAAGGTGCGCTGAAAAAATCTGGAACATGGAGTCCGCTTACAATAGGGAAATTTGGCATCAAGATGTTTGGATGTTCCATTGTCTCTGAAAACACTATCACTGTCTTCAGGACGAGGAATTTCCACGTGTGTTCTTTTCAGTTATCGATGCCTCAGGTCCCGAAAGGAGACCATCTGGTTATCTCAAGGTGTTTAGCAAACACAAAGGCAACACAGCTGGCGGAAATATTTTATCTCTAAAGGGGGACGGGGAATGTTACACCTCTAAGAAGACTACCTATTTACTAAGATTATCCTGACAAAACTTCGAGGAAATGTGTTCAACTCTTTGCCGATCATGATCCCTAGAGCACAAAATCCTCTTTTAGCATGGGCAAAGATAGAATGGACAAAGCTTTATACATATATAATATATGTATAAAGATTTGTCCCTGCTATCTTGTGAAAACAGGATAACTAGAGCAATTTTGTTTGCATTTTAACTAACTTGAAAAATTTTAAAAATGTAAAGTTATCAGAGGATCTCGTAAATGGCCCATCTAGCTATGAAATATGTTTTTTTCCACAAAAAAATGCAAAGAAAAATTTTTGAGACTTTAACAAAATTATTAATTACATAAATCAGCTTTATTTAAGACAAACATGGTTTTATATTATATATTCTATTCAAGGTCCAAAAGCAAATTTGTATAATGATAATGATAGAAATGCATCTGGAAAAAGGGTCTAAATGAAGTAAATAACGACATAATAAATAATTACTTGTCGCACGGGTCTATAAATGCTTTAAAAAATAAAAATTGTTTAGTTTTTAAATAAAAAGAGATACACTTCAATCAACTCAGTCTCTAAAACTGACTGATATATGAATATTTGAAGATCACTATTCAATAAAAACGGGTAATTTTAGACGACCATTCCAAGGATAACCGAATCAACGTCCAGGATTTCTCAAGACTGACTGACCTAAGAATGCAAATATTGAATGTTTCAAACATTTCTATTCAAAACTACACAAGTCGATCAAATTTGATTGCAGAGGATAGAAATCTTTATTTGAAAGTTGAAGTGTTAAGAATATCCCGTAGAATATGATTCTTTATAGCTAAAAGATGTATAAAATTTAGACAATAATTTATGTTTACAGACCAAAATAAAATATTATTCGCATCATTTAAATCTTTTTGAAAATAAAAATAAATCTTGAATTTTATCATGAATCTAAGTAATTTTTGTAGAATAATTCTTAAAATATCACATAAATTATTGTAATTATTCAGTAATACACATAATGATTCTCTTTTACTTATATTTGAACAATTCTTGGTTTCGGTAAAAATTGTTTTTATATAAATTTGCACTTTATATAAATATATTATATAAAGTGCAAATAATTTAATGTTGAATTAATTATTGCAAATAATTTAATTTAATTTTAATTTAATGTTGAAATTTTGTGAGAGCTGACAGATAATTAGAGAGAAATGTAGCACATTACGGGCTTAAGACCTATTTAACTGCATGACTGAATTATGATTATCGAAATTTGAACCTTAAAACTATTTTGATAAAGTAGTTATTAGAAAACAAATTACGTAAAGAATTTAATTGGCAATGATGTTACATAAAGCATTTAACTGATAATTTTAAACAGCAGTAAGATTGGCAAACCAGCTGGTCGCCAAAGGCGGCTAGTATCTTTATAAAATGATCAATAAAATCATATCAATAAAAGTGCTGGATACTGAGTAGCAGATCTTTATTGTACCAACAAAATTGGATATTTATGTACGATATTTCATTATAATGTAAAAACCAAACCAAAAGTATATGGGACAAAGTTGCTCCTTTCAATTTACGAATCTCAAATTTATTTGTATGCAATAAAAAAAAAAAAAAAAAAAAAAAATGAAGCACAGAATACACACTTTCTGCTATACATAATATGAGCCGATACATATATAGAATAAAATAAATTGTTTAGTTGAACTAGAATTTAGTTAGAATTTTACGAACTTCGAGTGATGCATGTGAAATTTCAAAATCTCCAAATTGGAATCGTAGCAGCTAATGGGTTAATGTAAATCTTTTTCTCGTTATTAAAGAAAATGCCTTCTTATCCTCATTATATGAACAAAATCATTTTCAAATGCAGAATTTCTGTTTTACACTCATTATTAACACTCATTTCACCCTGTCCTACAAAATAAGAATTCCCCTCCCCCCATCGAGGTCGTACAGAGGTGATTCTACGCTCCAGGCAGAAAAGGTCGGAGTTACTTCTCCTCCCTCCCCCTCCTCAGATACAGACTGAGAGAGACGAGTTACATTTGTGCTATTTTTTTAACTTCCATTTTTAATTCCTTCCGTACTTGCATGTTTTCATTAGATATTATCAAATTTCTTAATTTTGTAAGTAGAGTCATGATAAATGATATTTTAGAAAACTTATTTTTTATTGCACATGTACAATACTGTTACAATATAATGTAGGTAATAAATTATTGTTGATAAATTATAATATGCTCTTATTTCCAGAAGAAGAAAAAATTATTCATCAATAGCTTTTAAATCAGCCATAGAAAGATTATTCTTGAGTTAATTTTTATTTACGCAGCTGATCATGCCTACCTAATTAACTTTATGAATGATCGTTTGTGCATTGCTTCACTTTGCTTGATGAAGGTTAATCTCGCTTTCTTGACAGAATTTTTTTTCTTTTTGATGTAAAAAAGGTTTTGTAAAAGTGTAAGCACTTTATATAGTCATTATCAAATGGAATATTATTAATTTTAATGCATTCTTTCCATTATGAACAAATCGAGGGGAACTTCTTGTAATTCAGGATTAAATCTTCCGTTAAGGTGATGTGTTATCGTCACCTTTGTGGGTACAGAAAAAGCTGAGGGTCACCTCCCGCATTGATGACGGGTCGTACTTCTCAAGGGAAGGATTGTACCGTGGCTGGTGACGGCTCATAAGGCTCAACCACAGTTCCCGTCTCAATGTTGCTGTTGTGGTGGTCCGGTCATTCAAATTTCGAGAAGACTAGTGCAGCTGGTTTAAGTTTAAAGCTCTAGTATACAAAATATTTCTTAAAATTAGTATAAAAATCGTTTGAAATATCACATAAATCAAGAAACATATTCGTTAATACATATATAGTTGCAATTCTTTGAATTTTTCTATTCGTATTTCGTTCTGTTATTTGTATATTTTAATTCTGTAAGCAAATGACAGACTAAATTTTCTAATTAAAGTTTGACCCTTTTCACTCGAAGTTTTTTTTTTTTTTCATTCGTATTACCAGCAACTCGAAGCGATTTTAGTGAAAAGATCATATTCACTTGTAAATTTGTTATACGCATTAAAAGAAAAGTCATCGTTTGCATGTTATTTTTTTAATTCTTTATGAATACAAATGTTATGATATATAAAAAAAACAAAAAATTACAACATTAAAACATTTTGTAATCGTCCAAAATGTGATGCGAAACATCCTACAACTAGTTTTTAAGATTTGTTTTTGTTCTTATGTTAAAAACTAAAAATTATTTGCATTGTCACCGTAGCGGAGCCCTCGAGTTCGAAGACCAATTTTAAATGGCTCCGCTCCGGAGCCCTCGAGTGCAAAGGGTTAAATTTCAGAACAGACAGTAGTAAATAAGGGCTAGATTTTTTCGAAGAAAGAAACACTAAGTCCTCTAAAATTAACTCCTTTTTAGAATAAAAATTGTTAGATTGCTTTATGACATCGTATAATAAATGTCTTATGACAAACACGGAAGTAAAAGATTTGATCTCGGCCTTTTTTAGCATCAAAAAATGAAGCACGCAGTAAAACTTTGTTACTGGTCTTTAAAAAAAATGCAACCACCACTTTTTTTAAAAACTCTCTAGTCATCTGTGGCGGCATTTTAAAAAGCGAGCGGTGCGGTTTAAAATAACTGCCTGAAATGCGATGGGGAGAAGATAGCTTAATTTGACGCAGTGACATTGTCCTCGCCAGCGTACTGACATCCGGATGCGATTTTACGCCACGCTTTCTTAAAAGCTTATGGAGACAGTTTTCATTGCATAGAATTTAGTTCTAGGAGGGTTGGACTGTTTTGGATCGGGCATAGAATTCCAATTCGGAAAATGATTTAGATTAAGTAATGAATCATTTTTATTTTGTTATTTGTATCCATAAATATACTGAATTTTTAAAAAAATTAATATGTGTGTGTGCGTTTTAGTCTCCAAATAATATTAGTAAGATTTAGCAAAATATTCTTGACACACTCGCATTACAAATTAAAATAGTTGGACAATTATGCATTTAAAACTGACCAATTTACGAGGTTTTGAATTTAATTATGCCATTATTCAATAAGTGGATGCTTTGAAGTTGTGCTATCCATAAATTAACTGATCATCCTTAGTGGATCATTGAAATGCTATAAAGTGGTCTAAATTAATGAAGTCAGTCAGTTTTATGAGTCAGTGAATTTTAATGGCAGAAAAACGAAGTGATTTTTAAATATTAGTATGTCTTGAATATTTTTCTCTCAAGAGCGAAAGGTTAAAAAGCTAAAACTTCGTAATAAAGTTATCACTTCGTAATTTTTTCAGAAGTATAAAAATTGATCCCAATAATATTAAACATAATTCTAAGATTTTTATGAGATATTTTTCAGACTGGATTGATAAAGATTATCACTGACAAATTTCTTTGAAGTAAATGATAATGTTATTCCATTTTCTTTTTAAAATGCAATGGACTCCACTAAAAAATTCGCAATTATTTTACTAATCAAAATACTAGAGGAAAATAACCAAATTAGTCTTTTCCTTTTATAACGTTCTACTTAATGTACTGATTGCCGTGATTATTAACAGATGATTAAAGATTTTTATTTTAACGCCAATCTACATGTGCATAAATGATATTCAAATAAGAATCGTATAATTATAATTTAAGATGTGCTCTAAACAATACAATTTTCACATTTCTAAGATAAATGTTAAATTTTAAAATTTAATATTATCATTTCCATTACTATGTAATAAAATACTATAATTTATCTTCACATAACTTTAAAATTATTATTTTCAAATGAATTTTCATCAACTGTCAATTTGTAATAATAAATGTCGTGTATTAAAATCTTGTTTATGTATCTTGTCATATATACACGTCATTTCATGTTATACCCTTGCAAACGTAAAAACGATATTTTAACTTTTATCAATGATTTAATACCCGTAACCCTTCACCATCAAACTAAATGACATATCCTATTTTTGACTATTATTTATTCCTAAGTTATTTAATCATATCCAACTTGTTTTTGTCGATTAAATAAACTGACTCACTTGATAGCAGATTTAAATATAAAAACAATTCCTTCACTCTATGCGCGAGTCAGACATCATTGCAGGCGATAGGGTTAGAAATTGCATAACAACTCACAATTACCCCGTGTCACATTTATAACAGGAAACGAGCAATTCTAATAATTTACTCTCTAGAAAAGATGTCTGATTTACGACTAATGTTCAACAAGGACACTTTAGTTGTGATAAACCACTCGCATTATGATTCATGAAGAAAGTTGCCTGAAATAAGTGTTTCCGACCTCTCTGTTACGACGAGATTGAGACAGCGTATCCTAACAGCTATCGAGATATTCATGTATTACTAGCTCTGGCAGAATAAGCTTATGAGATAAATTTATGTATTATCGGTTTTTGGATACGCAAACTGGCGGGAACGACCATTTCCTTAAGAAGTTCAAGTATATAAAAAAACCTTTATGGAGAGTTTTAACATACTTTTTTTTACTCGAAAATAAAAATGGAATTCTAAAGGAATATATGCCAAATTTGATGAAAATTGTATTTTAAATATGCTTATTTCAAATTAGATAACTTTTTGTAAGAGACAAAAGTTATCTTTTTTTGTTTTTTGAGGTTTTAATGTTTTGTAGTTTGCAGCATCATAATTAGAGAATATTTATTTATTGCTCTTACGCCTAACGAATACGGAACACCAGAAGGAGATGGTCTATATTCGATTATTCCTTTATTTATCTTTTTCATAATGTTTGATCTTCAAAAAGTTTTTCATCCTGTAAGCTGGACTGTTACAACTTAAATCGATCGGGGCAAAATGTCCTTCCCCGGTGTGTTGAGGAAGTTTGCTGATGGGGTGCCAGTTCAGATGTCCTCTTCATCTCAAAGTTTCGAGATTGGGAAGTTCATCCAAAATAGCACTAATGTTGCTTTAAAACATGGCATTAATATAATTAAACTAAACTTCAAAAAAGATGTTCTCACACCCGGTAATAATTCAGCATAGTCATTTCTAAGTGAGTGAAGGAAGCATTGCAGAAAGATCTCGGTCATCGCAGCAGCCAAACTTATCATAACGAGTGAAATTCGTCCCGACATCCCCAATATGCGTTTGTTATATCCTTTCACAATAATACCATATTATGACGCTTTTTTGTATAATAATTTGTGCAATAGGCTCGATAAAAAATTTCCGAAATTTATATTAAATAAATCAATGTAATTTGAATCCTTTATTTTCTAAAAGTGTCAAAAAACAGCATTTAATTTCTCGATGCCCATAGAGGCCCCACCCCCATATCATGGGGGGGTAGATGCATTGCATTTTAATAATCCCAAATATTTTAGTAATGCCATTTAGAACAAAAATAAATAGCGGTACATATAACCTTCTCATGTTGTTTAAAAAACCCATGCCTTAAACCTCTAGACAAATATCCAATTGTTTTACTCATTTATTTTAGTTTTTTTGATTTGGTTAACTGAAACCAACTGGTTAGGAGATTACTTAATAATACAAGAAACTATTAATTGGATACATTACACTCGTTTTCCACACCATACTTTTCGCATAATTAAAGCATTCCTTTCATCGCTCAAATTCTTTCATACGATTAGAAATTAAAATACTCCAAAAAGAATGGTTCTTTGTGTAACAACCAGTATGGAGAATAATTCTAGCATAGAGAATGACACGCTGGATATCGGTTTTCCCTTATTAATACCTCTCGAAATGCTTTGTATAAACATATGACAATGATTTAATATGAAATACTATATGATGATTTAATTTGAAAATAATTTACTCATAATTATTCATTTACACATTACGTATAAATTCAAATAAAGAGTCCAATTTCGTATCTATTTGTTTCAGTTCAAATAGAATTTTGCCTTTTCAATCGCTTGCAAATAACAATTTTTAAAGTTATTCTTATTATCAAAACATCTTATGCTGCTGTAACCAATTTTAGACAAGAGATAATAGACATCTTACTACTGCTGTTTGATTGAGGAGATTTCACACACAGATTGCCTTATTATTGTTAGAACAAGACAAATCAATAAATTTATTAGAAACATTATGAATCGTAAGATATAAAGAAATTATTAACATTTAAAAAATATAGTTGATAGAGTATTATGTAATTTATTTACTTGTTAATTACAAATCACTTCAAGTAATCAACTGGTTCCTCAGGAATGATGATTTAGATAATAATCGTTTAGATATATCATCATAATCATAAATTCGCCAAATTGTCTGATATTCAAATGGTGTTATTTTATGTTTATTGCGTGCATAAGCCTTGCGAATTTGAGCAGTCCCATAACATAACGCTACTAAAAATTTAAGAATTCTGTTAATCTAACTACTGAATTTTCGGATATCAAAATTCCAGTCTTTTTATTCGTATAGTTAACTACACAAATATTAAACAGAATCTTTCTTCTTTAGTATTTGACAATGTTAGAAAGTCATGCGATTCAACGGTTGATGAAGCCAAGAAAACTGTTTTAGGACAATAATATAATTTTGGAAATTTAAAAAAATATATGTTTACCGAAATTCAAAAAAATTACATGACTATTTAATTGCTATCACTCAAAAAATATTAATCAGGTAAAAATATAAACTCATTTTTATGCAAAAATATTTTATGAAGTTATCTTAGCATGACAATAAAACTCAGCTTAAATTTATTTAATTTGAAATCCACCCCCCCCCCCCCAAAAAAAATGCCTCTGAGGTGCACATTCCCACCGTCCAACATATGTAAGTACCAAATTTAATAAGTATAGATCAAATGGTTCAGCCTGTAGATTACATCAGACGCACACAAATTCTTTCATTCTTATTAGTGGTATAGATAGTGCATTTACTAACTCAATATTGTGTACAACGTAAATGCACAGCAATTATAAATCATAATTTTTAAAAATATATAAAGTTACTAAAATAGAAATTAACTTAAGATAAATAAGAAAAAGTTAATTAAGCTAAAATTCGTTGAAATTTAAACTAAACTGCCCATTTGGTAAAAGAAAGGTCTTATTATATGTACTGAATAGAGATACCAACAGCCTAAATCTTCCCTTACTATACTGTACATATAAAATACATTCAATTGATTACAGTAGATATTTTTTTAAAAAAATTGATAATCGCTTCTAAATCCAGGTCAGTTAATTTTAAAGGGCTGGTATATCATTTTAAATAGAAGAATATTTAATTTTAAATACTTAGATGAAAATTTCATTTATAGCTTTGCCTCTTTAACTCATCTTGTGAAACTCAACTACATAAAGTATCCAAAACAGAAAAAGTAGCAGCTGGCATTGCTGGTTAAGCTCTTATCTCGGAAATGTGCCTCCCTCTTTTTGAAGGTACTTCATCTGC
>JAPMOQ010059757.1:0-11938 GCA_026543055.1 Argiope trifasciata
TAATATTTGCATTTGTGTGATATATTGCAAGAAGTTTATATAAATTAATATTGTAGTAAATATAAACTTTCTAATTTTAGTAATTAGTTATAAAATGTGTTATGTCAAAAAGATTATACAAATTAGTATTGTAAGATATTGTTAAGTAAGGTATCCATACACAATAGTAGATTATATGAATGTTTATTTGGCTTTCTCTTTGAATGCCTTGTTGTTCTAAAAATTAAAGTTTAAAATATTTTCATGCTTATTTATAATATATAATTATTTAAAAAATATTATGAGATTCATTTAATGATTCTTGTTTATTTTCAGGCTGGAAACAGTACAAATGTTTTTTACTACTTTGTACCTCCGTATTTTAATACTGTTAGGCCGAGCAACTGAAGAAACTGTTTCTCAAGTTTTAGAGCTTCTAAATTAATTTATTACTTAATTACAAATTTGCATATTATATAATTATATACTGTTTAATTGTATTTCCTTTATCATTGAAATATATATTTATATTTTTCTATGTTTGTTGATACTTTCACATGTTTCTGAATGAAAGAAAAAAAGATATATATGAGATGTATTTGAAAAGTAAGTACCGTTTTATTGTATCTCACCGCAACGCTGCTGTTGACGTTTCACACACTAGTCTTCCTTGTTCACTGGTTTTCAACAGACACCATTTCGGTTGTTCTATATTGGGTTTTCAAATTGCTGTACACATTTAAAGTGTTTTTATGTAGCAGTTCTATTTTTGAATGCGAAATTACTGAAATTTATCTATTAAAGATGTTTACGGTGAAGACACAACAGAATGGTGAGAATGTTTAAGGAAGTTTGAACAAATGTCCACGATGAGGCTTGGTGTTCGGACTTCTGTTGTCAACGATGATCTTGTAAGGAAAGCTGATGAAAAAAATCCATGAGAACCATGAGAATAGAAGTTTCATAATGACGACGCTTTCAGGCGAATTACTGTAAATTCCACGTACTGTTCTTTGCGAAATTGTTACAGATCGCTTCGGTTATCTCAAGGTACTTCCGATGGATTTCAATGTAATCGTGTGAAGTTTCTATGAAGAAGGTACAGAAAAGCTGGTAACCTGCTACGAAAAGTGTTTGAACATTGGCGGAAATTATGTAGAAAAATAGTTTAAGGTATGCTCTTTTATGCAAAAATAAAATTATCTTGAAATTTTTAATCCCCCTCCCCTAAAAATGGTATTTTCCGAATACGCCTTGTATATTATCTGACCAGTACTGTTTTTATTGTCTTTGTAGTTTAAAAATATTCATAACTTGAAATTTATTCAGTGTTCATGATAAGATCATTTTTACATAGCGGTTTTTTACTTTAAGAATAGCGGCGTCCTGCCATAGGGGTAGCGTTACTTCTCCGTTATCTGGATGTCCTGGGTTCGAGTTCCGTTTCGGGCATGGTTGTTTTTTCTCTGTTCTGTGTGTGAATGTGCCCTCCTGTAAAAAGGGTTTGTGCAAGGGAATGAGTGATGCGTGAGTGGCAAAATCGATTCTTGACCTAATTAGCGCTACTAAAATAAGAGACACACACTATCAACTTAAGGCCTTATCACCATGCAAAATATCGTCGGCACTTTCCGTCAGCAAACGACAGAGAAAGTGACGTCACTTCAAAGTTTCACATGATTGGTTGAATTTCGTTTGCGGACAATATTTCCAACGGCATTTTCTAGCTGGTTAAAAAAGTTGTCGATTACGAAACTTTCTTGACCGGTTTTTGAAGGTAGAAACGGAAAATTGCTGACGATATTTCACCGTGTGATAAGGCTTAAATCGCTGTCTTTGTAACAACGGGCTTGTCCAGTGGCAAGTGCCATAAAAAACAATACTTAAGAATGTCTTGAATAGGTTTAGTTAGTTTTTCTGGGTATAAGAGCTTATTATTAGTTCAAACAAAGAGTACAGTGATTATGAAGAGGCAGTGGTCATAAATTTCTTCAGTCATTTTAAAATGTGCATAAGACAAAATACAGTAATAAAATATGGCAAAAAAGCAAATTGCCAAATCAAATGCTTATATGAGATGTCCATTCGAATCATTCCAATAGCTTATTTCTTTCCCATTAGAAAATAAGCATATATTTCTAATTGAACGTAAATTGCGTGTTTCCCTGTCACCATATTGTGTGGGGAATAACCGATTAATTTCGACTCTTTCTATACTTTCTGACTTTCGAATAAATGCTCTTTGCTCCTGAATTGCAGTTAATGAGAATGCGCGAGAGCTCATTATATTATTATAGCAACTTAATATAATGCATTTTTCTTGCGGTATTGGAAACGTTCAATCTTCGGAAGCAGTGCGGTGACGTTCAGTCTACCATACTTGAGTTTATTGAATGGTTTGTTTATTATTTGTGAAACTGTGAGTTTATTCAAATTAAATTTGAGAATATTTTTAAGTCAATAAGCTGCTTAATATCTGTATGTAATACGAATTGGATGAATTCAAAAAATCAATCATGATTTTTCTGAATTGATTGGAGAAGTACCTCAAAATCAATTTGTTGCGTACTGTTTGCTTTGTAAGAAGATAATAAGTCTAATATAGGAAAACACTTTCTAATGATACAAAAAGAGTAAATATACAAGACTGCTTGCCAGGTCAAAAGAGTCTACATTGATACTGAACTTAGTATCTAAAAGGAATAACACGTCAAATCCGAAAATGGATTTAATATCCATAAATAAACCGATTTCGAACTTTGTTCAAGAACCGAGTGTTTATGGGCATTGCAACTTCTTGCATTACATTCAAAGTGTACAGAAATAGCGTACCTTATTTGTTAAAAATTCGCTCCATGAAACTGATGGTTGAAAAATCTGAAAAAGTTGCAGAAGTTGATGCCGAAATATACGAATTGCATAAATTTTAAAAGAGTACTTTTGCTTTGTAATATGTGTTTATTAAGTAGTCATTAAATTATTTATAATTTATAACACGCATGGTAACAAAAATGTTTTGTGTTTTATTTCACTCGAGTCCTTATTTTTGTGTGACTTACAATTAAAGAGCATGAGAAATAATATATATGTTATGGAGAAAGTGATAAATCCGGTTATTATTAATATTAAATAGTCATTGTTAATAATAACCGCTTCGTTTGGTCGAAGTGAGAAATGTCACAAATTATTCATTAACTGGTTATTATTAATAACTAGCCGCCTTTGGCAACCAGCTGGTTCGCCAATCTTACTGTGTTTAAAATTATCAGTTAAATACTTTAAGTAACATCATTGTCAATTAAATACTTTAGGTAACTTGTCTTTTAATAGCTACTTCAAAATATTTTTTAGGTTCCAATTTTGATAGTTGTATAATTCACTCATTCATTTATGAAAGTTTTAAGCCAGCAATACACTATATTCTCTAATTATCTGTCAGCTCTCGCAAAATATCTTTAAATAAAAGTGGAAATGATTAAACTGCAAATTGATATAAGAACATTTTTTTTTTTTACCAAAATCAAGCATTTTTTAAATATAAAGAGAATCATTATGTGTACTATTGAATCATTACAATAATGTATGTAATATTTCAAGAATATTCAACAAAAAATACTTAGATTCAACATAAAATTTAGGTTTTAATGTTGCTTTCAAAAAGATTTAAATGATTCGAATAATAATGTTTTGTTTTGGTCTATAAATATAATTAAAAAATTATGAAGTCTAAATTTTATACATCTTTTCGTTATAAGGAATCATATTCTACAAAATATTCCTGACACTTCAACTTTCAAATAAATAAATAAAAGTTTCTATCTTCTGCTATCAATTTTTTTTTTTTTTGGTGGGGGAAATAAGTTATTGGACAATTTCAATATCTATCTGTTAAAGAAGGGTAAAAGATAGTTTGAAGCATTAAAAAACGGATAGATTTAATAGTAAATTATAATATTTTGGAAGGAGGGGGATGAATCAATGTCACCACTAATTTTTTCCGGAGGTACCACGGTCCCTGGGTTTTAGAAGCCCGCGATACAGAAGTGGAGAAATTCCACGAAGATTTCGAGGAGTGGGGTCTAGCTCTCCCATATATACACCCTTTGATGGATTCAAACGCACAAAAGGCCCAAAGGTGTGTTTTGATATATATATATAAGTATTCCTTGCATGATTTTTTAAACGAATTTGTTGACATTCAGCTAGGCCTAGTAGATAAGAAATACATTCAGAATGAACAGCAACATCTATCAAGCCAAGAAAACACACATATTTAAAAGAGCAATTTTTTTTATTATTATTTGAGCAATGAGCATGTCTAAATACTTGCTGAAATGCGATTTCATTACTTGTAAATCGTCATCCATTGTGTCGTTGCAAAATCTGTTAAAATAACTATCTTAATTTGTGAAAAAAAAATAATGAAAATGCTTAAAACTGATAACAAAAGAATTGGAAGCCTTAGTTGTAAAATAAACATTAAATTGATATTGTCTAGTTGTTGATAACATCTAGACAATGACCTGAGAAAAACTGACATTGACCGAACTTCATTAGGCATTATTAATAATAACCGATTAGTGTAATAAATGCTCATGAATTATTCACTTTATCCATTTTATTTAATTTTTATTAATAATAATCGATTATTCACATTAACCGAGACATATCTATACCCTTAATGTATAAATTTTATTTTGCTAAATTCTAGATAGTATATCATAGTGTTTTTTTTTTCTGTATGTAGATATAAACCTTCTTTTAATATGCTAATTTCGAATAGCGTTAAGCTATCGCTTCCATTCCTTACTTTTCCCATTCTGTAAAACCATCCATTGTAACTAATACGAGTGCTATATATTTATATATATATATATATATTAATTCAGCCGGTCACCCCATTACCATAGAACTGTCGTATAAACACATGAGTGCACATTTTTTACGTATCGTGAATATATATATATATTCACGATATAGGGAATTTTTATTCCAGAGTTGAGTGGCATGGCGATCTATATTTTACTTTGAAAATAAAAAAGAAAGAGGTGGTAACTTGTATCATCCGTCCTCACTTTTACAACAGCATTGCTATAGCAAATTCCACTAATGCTTGTTCAGCGATGTGCGAAGGTAGTCAGGGCATTATATTATTTTTTCTCTTTTTCATCATATTTGACTTTTAAAAGTGGTATAAACACATTAATGTTTTGTTTCCCTTGGCTACCTTAAGAAAATCGGAGCATCTATTGTCACAAATCTATAAAGTTGCTTCCCTACATAATTTGTTCCACCATAGGAAAACCTGTTTAACGATCAGTTCTATCAGATGCTGGATCCTTGACTTCCAGACTTGGCGACAAAATGGGTAATATTGGAATCTTCTCGAATTTTGACGATAGATCCAATAGGAACCGAAGTATGTTTGATTATTCGAGAACCCTCTCCGTCCTGCTACGGAAACTATAAAACACAAACAGTCCAAGCTGAAAGCAATCGTTGACAGGTTGAGAATCACACAGCGAGCCAACGGCGAATTAGTTGGATCAGTCCAGCTTAGTTTTAAGTGTTTGGTACATTGAACTGTATGTCGAATCTTGAAGCTTTTTATAGAAGCAGAATTGAGTCGTGTGAGGAGTATTCAGTCGTGTAGTAGTGAGTCGGCATTTAGATATAGTTAAAACGAGGAGACAGTAGGGAATTTTAGGCTTTTGGGGCGATAGTAGAATGAAGCTGTGCAGATTTCCTCTTTCTACTGAATTCTGTCTGGTCGCTTTATGTTCCCTGATTGCTGTTAAATAGGGATTACTACTTGAGGGTTGCTGTTTGTACTAAGTGTGCTGTTATGTATTGCTTGTGTTCGTCTTGACTGTGTACTTGTCGTCTGTGTCTTCGTATCAATAGAGTCGTTTGTTTCTGATGTTGTTATCCATATGTCTCCATATATTTTTCGCTGTTTGCTTTGCATTTTTCCTTTGATTCTTTAAAGTCTCTCAAAGGAATGTTTGAGAAAAGGACCAGTTTCGCCGCTCAGACAGGCGAAACTTCTCTCTGTCAGTATCTTCTGGATTACTAGAGATCAAATCTCATTAACGAATTTTCGCCATCTTTTCCATTAAGAATATCGATTGAAATGTCAACTTTGACATTTAAATTCTTTGATTTTACTCTTTAAAAAAGGGGGGGGGTGATATATTGATGTCTCGATTGTTAAAAGGCCGATATAATAGAGGTTCTACTATAGTAATAAAAATAATGCCCAAAAGGGATTTAATTACACTTCTAATTATGACTAATTCCTATTGGCAATTAGCTGATTTGTCGCAAATATTTTTTATGTTTAATCTCAACTCAATCACTAATGTATAACTCGATGTCTATAATTTTCCTAACAAAATTTTTAAGCATCAAATTATGACGGATATTAAACCGGTATTATTTTTAATAATTTTGATTCTGTTTTATGCATGAGCGATCCTGAAGGATTTGAGTCCCATGACATCAAAACTTCGTTAAAAATTTAATGGTTTGGTTATTGTGTTTTAAACTGGTTGTTTTTTGCTTTTCATCTTTATTCACCAAAGAAGGAATCATGAGAATAAATATGTCAGGTAGTAATAAATGAAATTTCTAGGAAACATTGAAACGCTTTAGATTTCATTTAACAATGAAGTCTATTATTGAAAATAATAATAATAAACATAGCTATGCTTAAATTTTGGAAAGATTTGCGCAACAATTGTACTGGTGTTATTAAAAAGATTTTATTTGAGCGTCATTAAAAAAAAATTTTTTTTTAATTAATTGAAATTCAATTTACTTCAACAATATTTTCTGGTGTTAATACGAAAAAAGTGCAAAATTTTCAATTTATTTGATTTTTGTAGTAAAAATTTCAAAAAGATCGCTTCTAAATACATGTTTCAAAATATAACTGTATGGGCCGCGGTAGCCTGGTTGGTAGAGCGTCAGTCTCGTAACCGAAAGGTAGCGAGTTCTGCCCTCGTCTCGGCCGCCGTGTTGGTTAATGGCAGTTGGGACATGTTAAATATGCCGTGAATGCAAAGTCCTCCAAGTTCCTGTAACAAATTGTACCTCTGTGGGTACTGGATTAGGGATGAGTCTATCTCTGATTTGGATCAAAATTCTGATTTGCGGATAGATGAATAAGTTCGACCGCCCCCTAAAAAGGGCTATGTCGCGTGCGTTCGAGCAAAGTTGTACTTTCACCTTAATGGTGCTCGTTAGCAACGAAAAGCGCATACTTCTGCCTTAATTCGAAAAGACTAAATATCATTCTGCTCGGTATGACCAAGTGGAATTAGACCGACCCGAAAATATAACCGTACCATATTTGGATGCTGTTGTTTTAACAGTCTGTCCCACTGAGTTCCAAAGCAAGTGCTCTCTCTTTCATCTTAGTTATTAACATTAAACATATCAAAATTTAATGCATACCTATTTCTACCATAGTTGATCAAATGACCGGACTTAAAGTTTCCTAACTGAATGTATGAAATACGAACGTTAGAAAGAAAATAAACAGATTAACTATGTATTACAAACACAATCAAGTTTTTTAATTCATTATCCTTCGCATTTTTTACATACACAGTTTTTATTGCATATTTTTCACATTTAGAACCAATTTTGATGGTTTTATTTTCATTACAATATTCAATTTAACATGTCTTACATTGATAAAAATCTGCAACAGATTTAGGCATCGATCGTTTCGTATTTTTTCTTTTAGTTTTTCACTGGCTTCTCGAAAATGGACGGCAAGTTCTTCTGCTAACTGGACTAAATATCTGTCTCGAAATATTGTCGTTTGCTTGTATAAAATACAGGCATTTATGGCAGCTAAATCAAAAATATTGAAACATATTTGGTGAGGTAATCTACAAGACAGATTTTGTGGCATATTTCCACGTTATTTGATTAGTTATGTCTGCACCAAATTGAGTTTTATTGTAATGTGAAACGGTCTCGGTTAAATATTTATGGGGTTTTTTTCCAATTTTGACAGATTTATGTTATAAAGTAAAAGTACTTTTTTTTTGTTTACTTTTATAAATCGTGAGAGTGTAATTATCTGTTGTGAAAATTTTCTATGAATAGCTTTCCATGTCATCTTTCTTTTGTTTCGCAATTATTGGTAATTCCCTTTTATTTGAGCGAATAGCTCCAATTAAAAACAACAATTTTGCAGTAATATGCAGCTAACTGTTTTTATACCATAACCTTATAAAGTAATAAACTGTTCTCCTGGTCAAATGACTGGTTGTAGTAGATAATGGTATACAATAAGTATTACTCAAATTAAACAAAAAACAAATTAAAAAAACAATAGAATATTAACTTTATAAATTCTTTTAAAAAGTCATGAAGTCAAATGTGTAAAAGTGATAAGATGATATGTGCATTTTCAGTGCAGAAGTTCATAATCGGTCATTTGACCGGTTATGTGTTAATATCATCTAAATGCATATTGCTACACTTTGACATGAAAATATCTATTCACTCGTCATTTTCACAATCATCTAATTTTCTTACGTGAAAAATACCTTTAAACTCGAATCGCTGATACCTATGAAATTAATAATACGTTAGCAATTATTTTATCTCCATTATTTCTCTAAAATGATGGCAAATCTTTTCTTATGCCTGAATTTATTGCGTAATTTATTGTCAGAATGAGGTAAAGAGTTATTTTATCTCTATAGAAACAAATGTTTTATTTACAAGGATTGGCAAAGTGTAACAGTATTTCGAAACATCTCCTCAAGTTTCGTTGTAAACGATCTCCTTCAAACGAAAACGCATCTCGAAAGTGAAAAACATTTATCATAAAATCGCTTGTTTCGAAAGAAGGTAAAAAAAAAAAAAAAAAAAAGTGTTGACAGAGAAGATTTTGAAACACTTATTTTTTTTCTGCTGATCCCAATTCTTAATCATTTCCGAGTCAATATTTGCAACTAAATAATATAACTGACGTAATTTAACATGAAGCTCAGGAAAACCACAAACGAGATTTTAAATCAATACAAATAGAAATCCGTAGATGAGATTCTCTCTCTCTCTCTCTTCACATTCGAACTTCCTACTTCAAGAATTACTTTCAATAATGGAAATGTTTCAGTTTTATATTGGAAACTAGCTGGTACTCGACACGTTGCTGCTTCAGAAAAAATAATTTTCTAAATATCTTTTGAAATTTTAAATGGTTATCGTGTTTAATTAAGAATGATAGAAATAATGATACTTATTTTCTTATCGGTAATGAATATGTTCATTGAAATTCAATGAGATATAAAGGAGTATAAATAATGTTTATTCTATTTTATTATTCAAGTATAATTTAGGATAGATAATATTTTTTTGATTTTCTATCTGCAGCATTTTGTATTATGTTTTATCGTCAGCATTTTTATTTATTTATTTTGATTTTCTATCTTCAGCTAACAAATAAATTTCGTGGCTCTCTGATTCATGAGTATCCAGCATAAATATGAAAAACATGGATTTGCTAGGTTCAAAGCAATAAGTTGGCAAAGTTTTATCGCCATCGGGAAAACAGCACGGCAACGCTTAAAATACAAACCAACAAACATTCATTTATATATAGGGTGAGCAAAAAGTCCGTAAAAAGTTTTAAAATTCATAAAATGCTGAAACGTAAGCAAAATGAAAAACAGTTTACAGGTTTAGGATTGATAAGGCTCGGGATTTTTAAGATAAGAAAAATAATAATAATAATTCAAAAAGCAGCCAATAGGTGGTATTTTGTACATAGATGAAAGAAAAGACACTCAAATAATAAAAATAATATTATCAAATCGTTTATTATAGCAATATGTGTTCCACATATCCACCACTACAGGTGATAATACGTTGCAAATATATCGCAATTCCAGCAATGGCTGAGTGCAGCATGTTCGGCATGACAGCTGTCGGCAGAATGCAACTTTCTGTTCCAACATATTGGATGGAAGGGAACGATACACCCGGATTTTAAATCTCCCCCTAATCAAAGGTTTGCTGATATCAGATCTAGAGACCGAGGAGGCCTTGGAAGATTTTAACGTCTGCTAATGATTCTGTCTTCTCCGACCCTCTGTATCAGGTATTTCTTCATTGGAATAGCAGTGTGACTTGTTGCTACATCTTGAATAAACATTACAGTGCACACTTGGAACAACCTTTTCGCGCCTAAGCGTTGCTGATCATTTACTATCATTGTTTCCCACCCATTCACAGATTTGCCGCCAATGCATTCCTAACTAAGTCGCTGGTACCAACGCTATCCGTCGGCTGATTTTTTTTATTCTTCTCATCTTAAAAAAAAAGTCCTTTTACCTATCAATGCAAACTGTTTTTAATTTTGGTTTTTTTTTGTGGGGCTTTATGAATTTTTAAGGTTTTTGTAGACTTTTTACCCACCCTGTATATTAGATATAGCAATAATTGCGTACAATCTTCGGGCAAGTTCAAGCAATAAGTTGGTAAAATTTTAAATTTTAATGCAATCCAATGAACTGTTCGGCAGTATACGAAATACGAACAAACAAAAATACATTTTTATATATTAAATAAATCAATTAAAGGCAGCAAGCATTATTTACATAGCAATTGACATATTTTACTTTCCTCTTTGTAAAATATAGAACAGAAATAAAATTATGATCATAAAATAAATTCATTCTCGAGCATTTTTATGAATCTTTACATTTTAGACGTCCTTGAAGCTGAAAACGTCATCTAGCGATACGATAATGCCAAAATAGAATATATTAAATGAATTTATAATTTTTTTTAATGGTATTTATAATTTTTGACCCAAATCATAGATTTCTTTTAAATTCTAGATCAAATTCCCTGAAAAAGTTAACTATCTGTCAGTCTGTATATTTATGTGCTTGTGAATTCAGTTATTCAAATATGCAATGCAACAGCTAAATAAAAACAGGTACCTGATTTTGTCGCCAAAATTGTAGATTTGTATTAAATTATGATCTCTGAAGATCAATGAAAAGAAATGAAACAGAAAATGCAATACTTTTAAAGTTTATGAGCAAACTGAGAAAAAAAACACACACATTCACTGGTGTTTAGCCTGATCTTAATATTCATTGAAAAATAATAAATGATGGTATATCACCAAGTTAAAATATACGAGATTCCAAGGAATGACGAGCTGGTTGTCTTTTTAAACAGTTTATTTGTAACAGCAAACTTAACAAGATTTAACAACGTATATATTCTAAATAAAGACATGTAAACAATTAATCCGAGTAAAAATATAATTTCTAATTATATTCCGAGACAAGGTATATTCGGTAAGCCATTCTAGAAGCTACCGTCATGAAAACAAAACCATATTACACGCGCACACTCACAGAAGAGAACCGAAACTTTTTTACATGCATACATACATACTTACGATACCACGTGGGTTTCGCGGTTAGCTCCGCCCACATATCATGTGATTAAATTCGTTTGCAACAATCTGCCCCCGGATGAACCAAGGGGGGTTCATAAAAAATCCGAGTAAATATTCTTGCATAACATGAAGGTTACCTGGTAAAACTTATGCAATATTATAAAGAAACATGAAAACATACAAGTATATCAATTAAGTAAAATTTTACAATACACAATATTCAAATTTAATAGCAGTTAATATTCAAGAAATTAGGCATAAAGTTAAGTTCATGAATACTGTGGTGACATCTTAATAAGCCAGTACCTACCACTAAACATCGGGGGCCATTTTTGTATGGTGGATATGTTACTGGCTTACAAACCCAAAGGTCCCGGGTTCTATTCTGAGCCAACATCTAATTCCCACAAATACAATTTATACACTTTAGTCCAGTATTTCCAAATTATACAACAGTTGTGCAGATCGTCTGATAGTTGCGGACTCAGTTTTTAATTTGCAAGCCCTCACCTTGCC
>JAPMOQ010059760.1:0-18851 GCA_026543055.1 Argiope trifasciata
GTTAAAAGTATTGGAATGATTTGTAAGATGGGAATAGTTATAAAGACAAATCTTGAAAAGAAGTAGTAAGAAAATATTTCAACTACGAATGTTAATTTTCCGTGCTATAAAAGTTTTTAAAAAAAATTTCTAGAGTAGAACACTTTTACAAATTTAAACTTTTCTGTTTATCATTGTAAATTTAATTTCAATGTTGTTATATTAAAAAAAAAAAAAATCTGCTCTGATAAAGATAAATTATTTGTTCATTACATTACTTTGGATTTTGTATATGAAATATTGTAAGAACACAGTGCATAAAATAAGTAGCTTACTAAATCAGAAGTATATTAATATTTTGCTAACGGATCATTTTTTTCTGCGAAAATTTGTAGGTGATATTAGCTGAATTCAAATTTAATTTTCTTCTTGTCGCACTATATATTAAACCGTAATACAAATCTATAGATAAAATATAAAACAGAATTAAAAAAATATTTGCATTAATGTATGTTATAAATTTACATTAATATATGCAGTATATTTTCTTCAGAAACTTTAATTTTTTTATAGATCGTTCTTGTATGTAAAATAAGCCATTAACAATAGTATTGAATGAAGTTCTGGTAATATACCTTTGAACAATATACACCTACACCTTTGTTGAAATTTTTACTGATTAGCTATGCGTTTTTTAACCATATTTTAAACAATGTAATTATTTCTAATTTCAGAAGAATTCATGCCATTTTAAACCTTCCAAGGGCCCTGTGATAAGACAAATCTCGAAACAACCATATTCTATGCCCTCCAAATTTTTACTGATTTTAATTTAATTTTTATTAGCAATTTTAAGTTATAAATTTTGAAAATTGAAGTCTCACGTCCCTTTTTAAAAGGTCAATATAAAATTTCGACAGCAAATGAATTTAGAGCATTAATTTCTTTATTAAAAAAATAAAGTCATATATCTGTTATTACATTGCATGAGAAATTCTTGCTGTAACATTAAAGACATTTTTAAAGTGATGTTTATTTTCTTCATAATTATATAATATTCACTTCTGTTTCTCTAATATTTCAAAACTAAACTGCTTTCAAATGAGTTATCGTTACATTAATATACAGGTTCCTTATCTAAGCAGTTCTAGGAATGAAATATGAGATAAATTGAGATTCTAGATTGAATTTTAATTATCTCTGAAAAATAAAAATTTATGGAAAAAAAAACCGCAATTCAACAAAATAGATTTTAAGTTTTTAATTTACACTGCAGAATAAGGATTTTTCTCCAGTATTCCCCAATTTTGTAGACTATTATTTCATTTACCCTAAATTTATTCAATTTCTTATTTAATTTTTAGTTTGAGAAGAATTTTTCTTTGTTACTTTTTAGACTAATCACTTTTTGTTCAGATTTGTCATTTACTGAGACTCGTTATATTTAAATTTCTTCATTCAGCTAGAATATTATGTTAACTTACCTGCTTATGCATTTTGCAATTAATATTTATCATAAGTATTCTTTATAATAGCTTCTTATGCATTCCACTTTCAAAAGTTACAGCGTCAATGACAAAAAAGAAAAAAAAGAGTGAGAGAGAATACAGCGTTTCAAAATTACCTCAATTTGTAACAATGTCAAAAAAGATAAAACAAATCACAGTGAGATTGTTTAAAAACGATATTTAATCTATTGCAAAAGTATAAAAATCAAATAAATAGTAAATGCGGGATAAGTTTAAAAAATAGTAATAAAACATGCTTTCTTACATATTATTATTCCATTTTCAGTTGTAAGGTTCTACTAAAATATCCCTAATTTTAATTCTAATTCATAAAATAAAATAAAGACTTTTAGGAACAAATAACGAACTACCAAATAACATACGCAAAAATATACAAACGGGGGGATGGAAAAAATGGATTTTTAACACGGAAGCATATGCTTTAAATTTGACAGATATTGCCGAATTTTTCGCTTAAAATTATTTAAAAATAAAGGAAAGAGTATTCAGACTTTAATCTAAAAATTTTAATTCATAAAATAAGATTTTCTTCCAAGAATAAAAGTGAATGCATATAATGCTTCTATCAGTCTATTTAAAACATAGACCATTGTACGTAGAGATACTAAATTTAACTCAAGTATATTTGGGAGAAAAAAGAACATGCAATTCAGTGTGTTTAAAAATATTAACACAAAAAATATGTTATCTCTAATGTAAATTATCTTAAAATTTAAATAAAAATCATTAATTTTATTGATTTATCAGTTTTTAAGTTGCGTATTTTTATTCTGCAAAAAGAATACAGATTTTGGATGAGCATGTATATTTTATAGTCAAGAACTTCCGTTTATATTTTTATATGTAAAGATAAAGTTTTCATATAAAGGAGAATATTAGATTTTTAAATATAAGATAAGATGTATTTTTATAGCTATATCAGGTTCATTAAGTTATTTATTTCATTTATATATGAATTATGTATTTGATTCCCAGAAGTTCAAAAACTTTGAACAGATTTAATTTCAAATAGTAGGAAATTTATCAATTGTTAAATTATCTTATTGAATTATGCACTATTAATCATTTGAAATGTAAATTGAAATGATCAACTTCTCTTAAAACAATTAGAATCATTTGTGATGGTAATAATTAAGTTTAGGTGTAATAAAAATTGCACCTAAACTTAAGTATTATAAAAATTACACACACTTAGGTGTTATAAAAATTACACCTAAATTATTCTAAAAATAGAATAGAATCTCTATTTTATATTTTTTTAAAAAAATTATTGATTTTTATTTGAGAACTACATTTAGCATACTCAGACTGTGAATGAATAATTCAGAGGATATATATATATATATATATTCTGAACAATAAGGTAAAAGACATGATAAAATATTCCTACGTAGGGTTTTTTATACGTATTTTTTGAATTTTAAAATGCTGTAAAAAATGTTTTTTTACTGTAAATTTTTAGAAAGTTATAACGGAAATAAAGTCAATATTTCTTTTATTTTTTGATGAATTAAATTTAAAATATATATATCACTTTTCTACCCTCCAAAGTAAATATTTGCCAAATTTCATAGATTGACGGTATGGTGTGTACAGAGTCAGCATATCTCGTACACATAGTGACAAAAAAAAAAATTCTTATGTTTACGCATCAAGACTTAGTTAAAACGAAAATACCCTTGCCCTCCAAATAGTCTTGCCAACATATAATATGTTTTTAGCAAACCTAGACTAATTGCTCCCTACCCCCTTTTTTTCAATGGGCTTAAAGTGATTTATTGACCTTTTATGACCTGTACGAAAGTGGTAGTACGAAAGTAGTGTCCTACTACCGTCAGAATGTAGTCTATTCTTATCTCAATTCAGTAGCATAACTACATATGACTGTGATCAATACACCTGACTCTAAATTATTAATAAAGTTTTTTTTTTCTTTCTTAACTCTAAATTCCTAGATTATTTGAAATATGGTTCCATTCAAATCATGGAAAAATTAATGCATGCAATTTTTTAACAACTAGGATCTTGCCTGGATTTTATTTCATGATGTATTTATTTTTTTCCCCTACTTAAATAAATTTTTATGCTATAAAGTTAGACTCATTATATATATCAAAGAAATTTTTAGACATTACTTTTTTTTCTAAATTTTTCTTATTTTTTTTTATTACTCCAGATTAATGAATTTGGAAAGAAGGATGAGATGATGCAAGTTTAATAAAGCCAAGATAATTTACTAATATTGTTTCTAAACTTCTTATAGTTGATCCTATCTATTACCACAACCTTAACTGGCATTTTGATCAAACAAAATAATCTGATGCTTAGGTTTTTGTTGCTATTATTTTTTAGCAATAGCCCTTAAACATACCTATATTACTCTCAACTTTGATAGCTGGAATATTTTAGGACCTTCTTTTCATGGCAATGTCATGAAAATATACAAAAAACAGTTTACAAACACTTTTTTTAAATACTAGTAAAAAACAATGAATCAGTCACTCCACACCATTTGAATCCTATAAATAATCACTGAAAATCTAAATATTTTTATTATTTTCAATTTTCCATATCATACAAATATTTACAATTATTTAAATATTACAATGACTCATTTTCACTATAAAGTAATAATAAAGTTGAAGTATAAAAAATGAAATATAGTAAGCATCAGTGTAGACTTGCTTTATAACATTTCGATTCCCCCCCCCTTAAATAAGATTAATATTAATTAATTTTATCCAATATGCATATAGATAAAGAGAGATATATAGAGAGAGGCTACTTTGGTTACCATTCGGTTCGCTGAAATTGCTAGAAATTTCAATAAGATATTTTATATAATTTCACCATGTATGCCTTTGCCAAATAATGTACCATTAGTATATGATATACCACACTAGTCAAATCTCCCTATTTTGATCACCAACAATGAGAAAAAATGAAAAAATATTAATAACAACAAATAAATTCATTTAATAAACAAAACAAACATATACAACTTCAGGTATTATTGAAAGGTTAATTTTAAAAGTCTGGTTATGATTTAAAAGTTCTTTTTGTCCTGAAGTATTTTCCCAAATTATTTTAGAAAAATGCAAAAATTTTGTTTAAATTAAATGTTCTAAGTATGAGAAAACGTTTCTACGGTTTCTCTTCTTTAAAATACTTGTCCAAGTTAAGTAGCTCTAGATGATATGATCTGGACCATACCAACTGGATTGGAGTACCAACGCATCACATTCCTGTTTGCTGTTATGTATAAATAGAGAGGGATAAAGATAAATATATACTCTTATTTGATAGATAAAGTGAGTTACCATACCAGACCCAGAAGGTGGAAAGCTCTGGTTCTCTTTTTTTTCTGATGAATAATCAAAATCAAATGTGAAAATTCATCACAGAGGTGTCCCCAATTAGAAATCTAATCAGGCCTAGTCCCATCATTTGCACAAATATGCAAGTGTTATCACATAAACATAAATTCAAACTCTAAGTTAGAACTCTAAGTTTTCTGTAAGAGTTTTCAAGATGAATTCTCTGAAGTTAATGGCATCAAAATTTTCATCGACTCGTAAATTATTGCATTTTTGATATGCAAAAAAACAAATGAAGACTCCGCAATTGTAGCTATCTTTTTGAATCGCGTGACGTGGAGTAATCAATTTCCAGTGATCATTCGTGTTCAGTTGTCTTTTAATTAATATACTCCATTCACGAATTAATCTGCAGACGTCTTTATTTACATTTGGACCTAATGGATCATATAATTCAAATAGTTTTTCTCTTACATTAGCTAGTAAAAGAATCCAATGATTGTTCAAGTTCGCTGGAATCAATAAAAAGTTCATTTTCTGTAGATCCTGAATCACTGGAAAGCTCAATATATCTTTTTTATATAAGATCAAAGTGGAATAAATTGAGTCTATTGCTTGAAACGATTCTGAATCTTTAGTTAGCTTGAAAAAAAATGCGTCAATGATTCCATCATATAACCATCCTAACTTAAAAGATGGAGAGAAAGATTGCAAATATTTTTCTTCTTCTTTTGTTACACTGGAATCTAGCGATTTCAGCATGCAAGTAGAAATGTTTATATTGTTTATTTTAATAATTGTTTCGCATGGGTTCTGCGTAATTTCCTTCAGCTTTAAAAAAACATTATTAGCTCTTTCGTTTGCAGCATCATCCGTTTTTTTTATTAAAACATCTCCCGTAAAAGTTTTAGAGGAAGTATCACTTTCTTCCAAAATTGGTAGACTCTTAATTTGAAAATTTTCTACGGAATTAGACATTTCTGTTTCATATCCCTTACTGTCTTCATTCGATATTCCTTTTTTCTTACAACTATTTGCCAAATCATTGGTATTTTTTCGTTTTTTAGAAGTTTCAGTTAGATTTTTTTTGTTTTTTGTAAACTCTTTTTTATTTCTCTTTTGAGAAATTCTGTAAAATTTCATCTGGGTTGTCATTTTCTGATTCGATGGCACTGAACAATGAGGCATTGGAGAGCATTTCTTGAGGCTGCTTTTTATTTTTGCGGCTCCACGACATCCCTCTACTAAAAATTTCAATGTGGATAAAACATTCTTAAGCATGAGTTCTTGCACATCTGGATTTTCTATTAATTTGGTTAATTCGGAACAAAGATTTTGACACTGAATAATTTGTTTTTCTATAGATATGGTATTTATTTCGTTTGCAGAAATGGCTATATTATCTTCATTCATATTTCTTTCTTTTATTGGAACGATAATCGATTTTGAAATGGATTTATTTGTAAAAAAAGTAGAATGAATTTTGTGGATGTGTTTGCACAAATTATCATCTGGACAAGAACATTTGTAAAGGTGGCCACATAATAAGTCGCATGCCATATTCGTGCATTTTTCAACACAATGCTCTGCTATTGGGCAGTTTTCATGGATTTTTACCACTTTATATTCTTTTTTTTTATTTTCTTTTGCTGATATTTTCCAAGTATTTTCCAAATCTTGATAGACGTCTTTTGTATCAATTCGGACTCCTTTTTTGTGGTTGACTTCAATCCTTGATGATGACGGAGTTTTAAATGGAAATTCCATATATAACTTGTAAGCGTGTGTAAGGTGCCTATCTTTCTCCATTTCCATTAATGTATTAACTAAATTATCTAATCGTCTATTAAATTTTCTTTTGAAATAAACTGTTTTTAACTGATTATGGAACGATTCGCAGAAATTATTTGTTGTCATAGAGTATACAAATTTTCTATAGCAAGGAGCCCATAATTTTTGCCTATTTAAGTAGTTTTGCCTAAAATATTTTTCAAACTTTGTTCCCTCCACAGAAGAGAGAAAGCTTCCCAAAACCTTTTGAAATGTATCTTCATCTTTTTCTTTCAATAAAGCAATCAGACTACTTTTTATTTCTTTTCTCTTTTCTTTGCCTACTATTTTTACGTTCAATTGCCTGCACCACGCTTGTAAAATGTGCCATTTACAGAGTAAATGTGTAACATTATTGCCAAATACTTTACTAAATGCTGCAAAAATCACCGGGTCATCGTCTGTCATGACTGCGTTGATGGTAATTTCTGGCAATCGATGTTTCAAACTTTTAAAAAGTGCAGTAACTGTTTCCATTCCTAAATTATTCACAATAAAATGGCAAACAGGGTATCCTTGCCCAAATTCATCGGCAGTAATTACATTTAACAAATAAAAGTCGTAAATATTTGTACCATATGTTGCATCTATGCAGAAGACTTTATTTGCGCATTGTATCATTATGTTTTTTTGTGTTTCTGTCTGCAGCCCTAAGGCAAAAATCGAATCATTATTAAAAAATTTATCTATATCATTTGGGCCAAAAATAGTTTGTGAATTTTGCGGTTTAAAAAGAAGAACAGGGTTATATTTTTCTTCATGTAATATTTTTACTATTGTGAATACTGATTTAGCATCATTATTTGAATACAGGGCATTATTAATTCGTGATTCGTATGCCCGAATCGTTTTTCGTGAAATATAAGCTTTTTTTAATGGGACAAAATTTCGGCTTTCTCTGGATCCAACTTCACTTCTGAGAAATTTTTGGATTTCAATTGTTGGTACTTTTAATAAAGATAGCATTTTTATGATTTCTCTGGAACTTTTATCTAACTGCTGATGCACTGTGTTACGAAATCCAACATTGTGGTTGTGGTTTACATAATATTCCACCGAAATTAGGTTATTTTCCTCATATACGGAAATTCTAGCAGGACATTTAGAATCAGGAATTCTTCCCTTTCTATTTAAACGAATGAATTGCTTTTTATTTATATCTTCATTTGCGTAAAATTGGCACGCATAGTATTGAAATATTTTTGAGCCTATCTGTTTTTTTCCTCCTGTTTTCTTAAAAAACGTAAATGTTGATAAACTTTCTTGTTCTAGCCATTTATCAAAAGTTTTTAATGAGTCGAAAGAAAATATTTTTAATTCTTGTACATTATGTTTCTCTCGTACATGTTTATTTAAATGACCAATGTAAGAAAATGATTCTTCGCATATTATGCAATAGTGCACTTCAGTTTGATCTTTAACTATGCATTTTTTCTGATGTGTTAAAAATTTTTTTCGATTGCTGACAAAGTGTCCGCATTTGTTGCATTTTTTAGGCCAATCTCTCTGAACTTCGATTATATTTGATGATTTTATGCTGCATTTCACTTTATGGCGAGAAAAAGAGGATTTGCTTGTATATACTTTGTTACATTCCTGGCATTGTCTTGGATATATTAATTTTTTTTCCAATAATGAGCATTTTTTTAGATGACGTTCATAATTATAAGTAGAAGAGTAGGACTTATGACATGAATTGCACTCAATTTTGTTGTTTTCTAAAACGTTTCCATTTGCACAATCTGAAAATTTTTTAAAAAAAAATAATTAATTTTAATATTAGTTCTAAATTATATGAAGTGTACTTTTCATCAAAAGATTTGGAAATCATTTGACTTACCTTTGGCAGAAAAGGTTTTTGTCTGTCTTATTAAAGGAAAAGACAGATAATCTTTGGACGATTCACCAGAATGAGCGAAGTGTACCAGAAGCCCAGATGATTTATTGTCTTCAGAACAAAAGGGTGATTTTGTTGGAGAATCCTTGCTCGATTCTTCTTGACGTAATAAGAAGGAATATCGGTTTGGATCTGAACCAGATGCCATCTCAAAAGGCTAACAGCAGAGCTTAATACAACTATTAAAAAATGAATATCAAATTTTATATACAAAAGCGAAAGTTTGTGTGTAAGAGAGAGATAGAGAGATTAAAGGTAAAATACTATTTTTTCTGCTAAGTTGTGTAGTACATTACTTATGCGATAACACAATATTCTGTAATTCTGAATCTGTTCGTTAAGTGGTACATGTAAATGTTTACCGCAAAAATAAACGTATCAACTGCAACATATACTATTTCTTCTAATCAAAGCAAATAAAAAATCAAAGACACTCTCTTTATAGAAGTTGAAAGGAGCAAACTTCTGGAATAACTAAGAAAATAACATATTTACAAAATCAGGCAAAATAATGCCATAAATTTGATTACGACAGGACATCCCGTTAAATATCATAAATATCTGATAATTCAGATGTACATTCAGTAGAAATATATAAAGTTAATTTAAAAACGTATTAAATCAAACCAAAATCGGGAAATTCCTTGAACTTCCTGAACTCTGTGTATTCCTATACTGCAGATTATGTTTCTTTTAGTAAAATTTGTTTCTACTTTTATGAAAGATACACTTTTTTAATAAAAAGTTATAAATACATTTCAGAAAATTAAATTCTATGTTTAGTGCATAGGAAATATTTTTAAAATGAATTAAAATTTCGATTGCATTTATGTATCCTTGTGAATGGGAAATGTGGAAATTCTTATACTAAGTCTGAAGCGTATTTTTCAATAAGTTTGCGTTTTGTTCTATTATAAGAAGAACGATATGATTGCAAACTGATTTTTCTTATTACAATTATATCTAAATTAATATTAGTTATGCAATGCTCTTATTTGTTCAGTTTTCTAAAAATGCAAAATTTAAAAATGGAATAATTTTATGAATTTTAGAGAAATTCCGATTGAGTTAAAATATTATGAAATATGAACAAATATATTAAATATAATTGTATAAAATGAAATTTGAATTATTTTAAATTCAAACAAAAATTAGAAGTTAAAAAGTGGTTTTTAACTTCTAATTTTGAATAAGCTGGTTTCTGAAATTTTTAAGAAGCTGGCAAAAAAATCAGAAAATTAACAGCACGGAAGGCGTAAAACGTGTAATATCTTATCTCTTACAAGATTATCAAAATTAGCTTAAAGCTAAAAATGTATCTAGAGTTGTTATTGAAACTAAGATATACAGTAAAAGCTCCTTATTCGCACTTCCTTCATTCGCGGATGAAAAAAATGCGACCCAATTCCTATATTCGCGGCTAAAAATTTCTTTATTCGCGGTTTCTTTATTCAACCGTGCCCGTGTTTTGGCGTGCTAGTAAGAAAGCGTGGGTTACAAACGCTATTTTTTGTGACTGGTTCCGGAATTGTTTTGTTTCTGAAGTTGAAACTTATTTTTAAAAAACAGAATTTAGACTTTAAAGCTCTTCTAGTTTTGGACAATGCGCCAGGTAATCTTAGCGAACTTGAAACTATGCATCCAAATATAACATTTTTTCTCAACACGACGGCTTTGCTAAGTGCTTTTTCGGAGGGGGTGGGGGGGTCCACCTAGTAATCATAAAGTAATCTATCACTGACTAAAAGGTCATTAACGAAGGGGTACGGCACCGAAAAAAAAAACACGAGTGGAATAGGCTCTCCACGCCAAATTTTCCTGCCAAAGGTAATAAAATTCCAGTAAACCTACAAACTGGGGGTAGGAAATGATAATTGGAGCGCAAAGTTCACAATCCCGAAAAAGCACTTAGCCCTCATAAAGGAACTCCTTATCGTTAAATGGTTGAAATAGGGAAAATGAGAAAAAAATTATCAATATTTTTCTCACATAATTTTACTTATTAAGATATTTCTGAAGAACTTTTTCCGTAAAATGTTACTATTAAACAATTTTAAAATTCGTGAAACGCCTTCAAAAAATAAAAAATAAGTTTCATTTATTTATTTACCCACTTTGCCTCAAAATTCATAACATGAATATGTTGGTAGATTTTCTGTTAAGAAATCAAGACTGTTTGTTAAAATTTGATTTTTGACGTCAGAATGTTACAATTATATATATTTTTTAAAAACAGCATAGTCTTGCGAGTAATTTCATGTTTTAATTTGATTATTCGTGCTTAAATTTATTTCATTTAATTTTTCGTATTTAATTTATTTCGCTGTACTATAAATTACAGTTTCCGAATTAAAAATTGTAATAAATTTATATAACAGCCATACTGTTAAATTCGTTTTTTGTAAATCGCTAGAAATAAAAATCCCCAAAACAGTAACTACATATAAACAGCTGCTCCCAGATTTATAAAATTTGGTACATAAATAATTACTTCTTCACCAATAGATATTCAATAGTTAGAATCTTTTTCAAAATTGTTAATTTTTTATTTATTAAATCTTAATTTAAACTTAATTAGTCGAAAAAGCTTATTGGCCATTGTTGTGTCACATTAAAATTTAAAAGAATAACTTTCCAAAGACAAAATTTTCGTTTTCGGGACAATTTCTCTTTAGATTTTCTAAAAAAATTCAAAATTAAATTTAGAAATAATTTCTAACATTTCATTTTTATAGAAAATAAATTGAAATCAATTTTGGTAATTTACCATGACGTTCCGTCGTTACTTTTTTTAACGTTGGGAAAAAATATCTACTTTTTTTAAACAGTAACTTCAGTAAAAATTTATAAGAACTTTTTAATGGCTTATTTCAATAACATGATGTACGAATCTTCACATGATATGCTATAATTGATGCAAATCAAGACTAACGACATCATCAAGACTTCAATGATGAATGAATGAGTACTTTACTGAGCACTTGAAAATACTTAGGAAACTATTTGAAAAATGTGACATATAAGATACTTTATATACATTGCAACTAATCCTAATTCGGAATAATATTTCTCTAAAATTATTTAATAAATGTTTCTACAATTTCAAATGATGTCATAGTAACCGTTTCAAAATTTTTGTAAAGATTAAATTCGGAAATAAAAAAAAAATCTTACCTTTTTGCGACTCATTCTGCAGAATTATGAAGAAATAGGAATCGTGAGCGCGCAATGATTATAACCAAATGAATAATGGCTTGAAAATAGAAATAAAATGCTCAATGCAAATTAAATTTTCACTACATTATTAATTTCGGATTTATACTTGATTCTGTTCGTGATTCGCGCGTCTTCGGCCCCCTGAATAAATGGGTTTTGCAAGCGAATTTATGAGTATCTTCTTCGTATGAGCTAGAAGAAACATTTCTGTCTTCAGGTGGTCAGGAGTCCTATCCTCAAAAGCTACTGCACCCCTCTTTCCGGGGCAACACGGTCACGACATCATAAATTTAGAAGGGCCGGCTTACTTTAACCTTCTTTTGGAAAAATGTGGAGGCATTAAATTACAAGACCGTTCGAGCTTCTAAATGTGTCCCTGTGTAAAGAGAAAAAATCCTCACGTTGTCTCAGCTTCGTTTACTGCCAATACGTCTGATATTATTAAAAAGTTTTGATTCACAGAATGCGCTCACTTTACTTAGGAGGACGAACACACAAAAGTGTCAGAACTATACGTTTTTTCAAGAGTTATATAATATTGAATTAAGATTAAAAAATAGTTAAAGCAAAGTATAAATTTTTACTACAAAATAACTATAAATATAATTCGGTGCGCGTTCGAAATTTTTAATGCCGGTAAAAATAAAAAGCATATTTTCAACAACATTAAATCAAAATAATTATTTAAAAAAAATGCCAAGCCTTTTTCCCCATTTTCCGAAGAAGGAAGAGTTCGCTTTAAATTATAAGACAGATAGTTTTTAAACTTCTAGAAACAATCTATAATTTAATTATTGTGAATATTAAAGCGTCATAAATAACACAAACTTCCTAAACACAACATGCATTTGATTATAACGCATTTAAAGAGACTAATACTTTACAATTTTCAGAATTAATAAGTAAATAACTAGTTTTAAATACGTGTCAGTACCCCCCCCCCAAACATCGATAAACCATTTCTTGTAAAAAGGAGCTATTTCCTCCCTTAATTTTATCTGAGAATTGTTGACTTATGAGTCAATTAGTCAACAAAAGGAAACATGAATCTCACAATCTGCAAAAAAATTTGAAGTAAATCAAGATAAAAATAATCTGGAATTTGACAAAAGGTTCATTTTAATTATAACGCATTTGAATACACTATCTCTGTAAATCAAATAAATAAAACACAGTTGCTCATTTGTTTCCGAGAAAAAAACCAAAACCGCAGCATTTAGATTGTCCCACGTCTCGGTCTGCCATGTCATTCTCAGTTCATAAGAATATTCAAATCATATGATTTTGCCAATCATATTACAGTTTACTTAGAAATGGTTTTAATATTTCGAGGTGTTTTTCTAACAAGTTTTTTAATTTTCTATATTTTAGAAATTTCTTGAATATCACTACTTTTGAAACTATTTATTTTTAGTTTTTCCAATCATAGTTATGTTGGTTTACTCTTTTCCTTTGGTTTCTTCCTTTTCCCTTTTCATTTTATGAGTAAAAGGGGGAAATTTATGAGAAAATCTGCAATGGAAGAGAAAAAAAAAATTCCCGGTTCAGCACTACTATATAGGTTTTGAGGCCCTTGAAGTCTCAAATCACGAAGCGATCACATCCAACGCCTGTGCGGAAATCCGCCACTGTTGATTGATGAATTTAACTGCATCGTTATCAGGTGAAATGAGTATGATTTTCATATCAAGGAAAGAAAAAAAAACTTTCTTTGAATGAATTACTTCCTTTTTAAAAAAAGAAACACTGAACTTCAAAAGAAAAGAAAAGGAAGATTTGAGTGAATTTCTTCATAAAATTAGATTTAAATGTAAAGATGCCAAAAAAAAAAAAAAGTAGTACTTGGACATTGCTTTGCTTTTTATTTACCCCTAAGATGCTATTGATTTTGCATTTCTTTATCGGTTATTATTTTCCGCCTTGTTGTAATGTAAAAATATACAAAAAAATTTAATGGTTAAAAAAATATCAAATAAAAGTTGAAAAAAGCATTTCAGTGCCATAATATTTTATTGATAGTCGTTACTTTTAAACCTGGTTGTGAGTTTCTATTCCTGTGGCAAGTTAATTTTTTCAGTCATTGGCTCACGGAATTGATCTTACAAAATATTAGAGGTCATTGAAAAATAGAATTTTTTTTACTTAATAAATACTTTACAGGATTATAATTATTTAATTTTGCAAACATATTTACTTATAACTAATTCAAAATGAGCTCTACATTTTGTAATAGAACTTTGTTTATTTATTGTTGTTTATTTAGGAATCTGAGATGAGTTGAGGAGGAAGGAATGGTTAACCATAAGAATATGTGCCAGAAAAGGAAGATAGGGAATTCAAATTGAAGATCAAACTCTTCTTGAATAAAATTAACTGGGTTTTAAATCTAAATATATATTTAATCTTAATATAAATTAAATCTAAATATATACAAGGGGAATCTAATGATTGAGTAGTTTATTTTTTAAATGTGTATTTTTCATACCTTACTAAGCATTACATAAAAGAGTAAGTTTGCATATATATTTACAATATATTTTCTTTGGCCTTCTTAAAAAATATAAGAAGAATGCTAAATCTTTTCTTTATGAGCATATCTTTTCTGTTTTCTATATTGTATCTGAACAGTAGTAAATTTTTGTACGTGCACGTGTGCTTATTCGTCTTAGACTGAAAACACATCTAAATTCCAGCTCATTGATGTAATCCATATTTAAATATTCTCTTAGTTGGCAACAAGTTAAAAATTCAATTTTTGGCCAACATATCGAATAATGTTTTTGTTTATTCTTCTGTATTTCTGAAAATTTTCTATTATAATACCATTTGAATTTTGTTTTTGCATTCCCTTTTGTGACCTGTAGTCCAGGCTAAATTAATATGGAATTGAATTGACTTTTTTATAAGAGTATTTTGATACTGATTAGGCTAAGAGGCACATGAGTGTGAAGCATTTTGAATAATACAACAAAATAAGGTAGCTCTGGTCTTGAAAATGGGAGCGACGAATAGAAAGAATGATAAGAAGTTATTTCATCGCAAGTTCCTCTCTTGAAAATGGAAGCTCTTATATTCTTCAGGAACTGCTGTCTAAGATAATAGATTCTTTACCCTTTTATTTTATTTATTTATTTATTTTGAATTCGAAAGGACTTATAAGAATAACCATCGATTCATTTTTTCCGAGCTTTATCTTGCGTTTACAGTGCTTTATACATTAATTCCTCTCATATAAATATATATTGCTGAAACATAGTTCCTTATAAAAAAATTAACTAATTAAGAGAACGTTTCATGAATTTTTTAGATTTAATTATTTCATTTTGTTAAGTATTATTTTGTATGTGCTACTATTATCCAAAATTAGGCATTTATAAATTATTGTAGCCGTATTCAATAAATTTATCTGGTGAGGCAGATGATACCTTTAATGGACAGCATACTGGAAATTTCAGTAAAGGTCATTCCTGCTATTTAATTGAATAAACTTCCTTTTTTAAATAATTCAAAACAAAAATTTTATATATATATATATATATATATATATATATATAATTTTATTTCAGTTTAATACAAAATTCGAATGATTGAACAAAATTAAAATTACATCCGAATTAAAAGTTCTAAAGAAATCACTGTTACTCCATTCTTTTACATTAATTAATAAAAGTGTTCAGAATAAAAAGTAAAAAGGGAAGGAAAAAAATATTGTATCTTTTTTAAAAAACCTATTTAATCATATACATATATATCCACGGCAAAGAAACCTTATCAATCCACAGTAAATATGTGCATATGTATGTATGCTTGTGTCACAATTTTCAATTAATTTAATCTCTAAAAAAATTTTCCTGTATTTTTAACTTCCAAGTTGTTCAGTGAATGCCTTGGTTTTCAAAAAAATACGCGTGTCAATTCTTCTCTAAAACTATAAAAGTTCAAAATATTTTCTCAGCCTGTTTTTTCCTATTTTCTGCCTACCTATTCTTACGTTATAGTGTACTCAGCACAACTTGGACAAAAAATCTTGATAGTGTATGTAAAGACTGTTAGACTGTTTTCTTGAAAATATAAAGAATAAAAATCGCAAAGGAGCTTAACAACTCTTGCTTCAAATCAAATGTTGTTCATAAAATAAATTTTACTTACGTTATATATCATGTCGATAAAATAGTATATTCTCTGTACAACTGAGGAGAGGTAAGAGCTGTAGATGGGTTAAATAATCTACCGGAATTGCCTTTAAATAATAAAACGATTTTAGAAAACAAGCATGAAGTTAAAGTTAAAAGCCCACATAAGTTCAGTTTCTGTTACTTTTTTGTCATCAATTTCAGAAAGGATCTCAATATTTCAGCGCCTGTGGCTTCATATTGCCAAAATCCGCCCCTGCTCAGTGCATAGAAATCTGAATAATCTCAAAGAATGGACTCGTATATTGAGTAGTTGATTACAAGTAAAAGAAACTGAGAGCATTTTTTTAATACAAATCCTAACAAATATTTAAAATTGAGAGAAAATCAGGACAAATATCTGAATTAAAAAATTAATGGTGTGAATAATTTTACTGAGTTAATTACAGCTTGATTGGCTGGCTAATTAATAAATGGCTTTAATTAAATATAAAATTACGTTATATACGTAACATCCACGTATATAGTTATTTTGAAGAAAATTGGAGAAATTACACTTTACCCCTGTCCGATTTGTCTTGTAGCTTCCCCTCCCCCTTCTGCTAGTATATCCTGTTATTTCAGGCTCTGAAAAGATATCACTTCCATTTCAAGAATAATTGTTATAAAACTGAAATGAAATAAGGTTTGAAGTTTATATCTAGGACAAAGCAAGAATATGTTTTCTAGAAAAAAGGCAAATATTTACCATGAAATATGGCTTTTAAATATCATGCAAGAATAAGCCATTAATTCTTTGAAATATTATTTTAAAACTCCATCGACTGGAAAAAGCAATTGCTAAAAAAATTCCATTAATTAATATAAACTGTAATTACTATGTTAAATTGAACAAACATGTTTGATTCTTTGTTTTAAGCGAAAATAATATTTCGGATTAATTTTGTTTTAATTTCTTCAGTGCAACATCATTATAGAGTTTTCAGTGGCTTTCATTATTTTGAACTAATTTATAAATAAAAGTGGAAATGGCTAAAATACAAAAAAAAAAAAAAAGAAAGAAAGAAAGAAAAAAAAGAAAAAAAAATCATCACTGGGTGCAAGTTTTTATTTGAAATGCAATAAACTAATACGTTCTGCCTCGATATAACATGAGCTTCATAATATTATATTAATGGTACATAGTCTTTTAGAAAAGCTCTACTGTGGTCATTTTAACAAAAATATGATTTTTAACTTATAAAAAAATTAAATTTTGATTAAAATAAATCAATTCATTCTGCATTTATAAAACAAAGAAAAAATTGTGACGATAATTAAATGTATTATCATGAGAATCAATTTTTCAAATAATGCAATGCTTTCCTTTAATTTATTAAAAAGTAGAATTTTATTTCTTGTTTATATTTACTGTTTTTCTAAAACAAATGAAATGAAATACAAACAATCTCAACAAAGAAGCAACTTCTAATAGTAAAATAATTAGTAACAGTTCTCTTCATTTTTAACAGATAATTTTAATTACCTTATATTATTTAAAAGGTCTATGCAGATATAGGGAATTTTGATTATTTAATCAGCTAATCAACAAGTATATCTATGCTCAATTTAACTTAAACCTTATTTGATTTCTTAACTTTATATTTTAATACATTTTTTGTTATATAATGTCCTGAGACCATTTTAATTTTTAATAATTCTTTCATAGATACCTGGCCATCACTGGCCCTTACCAGCAAATTTTAAAAACAAAATTAAGTATACATGGAGAGAAGGTTTCTGTATATTTGTGCACAAATGTGCAATACACAAGTTACATTTTTATGCAAATACTTATTAAAGTGACTAAATAAAAATTATAACACTTCAGCAGTTATTTGAAAAGTACTCCAGTATTTATGGTGTACATTATCAATACTATTTTCTTATTCAATTAACAGAAGAACAATTTAAAATAACATGGGCTCTATAATGTGTTTCATTAGTTGGCCAAATTTAGCCTTCTAAAATTGTAATCTATCGGTTAAAATATTTTACGACGCTTCAGACACTAAAATTCAATTATTTGTTTTATATATTTGCCAACACCAATAATCAAAGCATATCTAGAGTTGTAAATTGCATTTCAAATATTCAATAACAATATTTTCGGAGGGAAATTTTGTAAAGTTTTATAACAAAGATGTTGATGAAAACCTAATCCATGAAATTTGTTTCCTACGGGATTTGATGTGGAATGAAAGAGATGTAAAAAACGCACGACATATTGCAATGCATACTAAATAACTATATTGAGTTATTTCGAAATATATTAATTGTGTTAAAGTTTTTCTTTACTTTGCCAGTTAATGTAGCAAGGACTAAATGCACTTTCAGCAAATTAAAATTAATAAAGAATTATCTTTGACCAAGCAGGCGTTCAGAAGGCTTAAATGTGTTTACTATATTAAGCTGTAATAAGAAATTGCAAAAATTTTTAATTTTTCTGAATTGATTGATGTATTAATAAAAATAAAATCCTGCATTAATAATATGAGTTCATATATATATATATATATATATATATATATTCATAAAAAATTAGGGCCCCAAATGGCTTCTTACACCTGGGCCCCTTCATAGAGAAGGCCGGCTCCGCATACATTTACACATTCTGGCATTGTTGAAACTTTGAAAAAAGTACCTATCTGTTATATAGATTCTAAAAGAGGTCGCGTTGATGCACTGAAAAGTGTTTTCTTGCCGAAAGAGACTTCTGATTAAAAATCAAAACTATATTAAAAGAGAAAAATCAACTTACATTCAAAACAGGTGGAAATATATTAAGATAAAAACTTTGAAAAAACAAAGCTATATTAAGAAAAACAACGATTTATTATTTTTACAAAAGTATTTTTCTTTATTTCAGGCTAATATTGAGATAAGGCCCTTATGTATAAACTATGCAACG
>JAPMOQ010059770.1:11424-25853 GCA_026543055.1 Argiope trifasciata
TTTTTATAAGTATGCATTTGACATAAATACCTCTAATCTATTTACTGGTATCAATATCTATTACATATAATATTGTTTTTAAAAAATTATTAAACAGAATTTTTATCTAGTCAATAATTTCTGATTTTTTTCTCCTATTCTCAGATATTCGTAGGATTAACTCCATTTCTGTGAAAGCTGAAAATTCAGGAATGATTATAATTGGAGGAGGAGTAATCAAACATCATATTTGTAACAGTAATTTAATGGTAGGTTATGGTTCATTTTATCTTTGTACTTCTGAAGCTAAATGCATTTGTTAAACTATTGACATTTTTTTTAAAAAATGTTTGTTAGTATATTACATCTTGCATAATTTTACACAATATTACATGGCTTAAAATGAAATATATATGTTGCTTCATAATAAACATATATATTCTAGTAAAAATGATTAATTGGATGTCGGCATTATTTCATAGTTTTAGATTAAAATTTTAAATAAGATAATTTAATGCAGATATATATATGCATCCATAACTGTTAAATAGTTAAACTAGTAAAATATCTTTCTTGCCCTATTTCAAATTTCTCTATTATGAGAATTGTAACATGTAACATTTTTTATTCTCTCTTTCAGTTCCAATATATTGTGTAACAGAGCATTGGAGTAATTAATAAATTCTATTATAAATTATTACATTTATTGTTTACCTGTCTCTCTTATATTTTCTCTGTTAATGCTGAATATAAATAGAAGTATTGATTATATTATATTGTGTAGATAAAAATATTTTTTTCTTTTGCTGTCAGTTTTAGAATGTATATTTTGATTTTGTTTAACAGGAATAAAATTTTGTAAAATCCAAAATTTAGTATCAAAGAGCAATACATATATTTCTGCAGAATTTCATATTAATTTAAAGAAAACCATCAAAATTTAATATTGATCTAAAAAAAGAATTCACTCTTTCATTTTTTTTTTTTGTTCCACTTTTAGAATTTTTTTTTTTTTTTTTAATTTAGGATTTACAAATATTTCTGGCATACATTTTAGAACACCTTTCAGAATTATTTAATTCTAACTTTACTTTAGTTTTCCCAAAGACATTCTATTGAGCAGATAGACTTATATTGATGCTGGCAATAAAAAAATTAAGTTTCCCTAATTAATTACTACTTAGTTAAGTGAGTTACTTCAATCAGCTCTCCCTTAAAACCTTTCGTATTAAACTTGAGAAAAACATTGATACATAATTCCTCAATTGTCTATTGTGTGGCATAAGTTTAAAAGTTTAGGTCCATTTTTTTAAATTTGAATCTTTTAAGATAAGCAATTAATTTTAACTAAATCAATGCAATATTTCTTTTTTAAACACTAATTGTTTAATAATTTGAATACAGCACTTTAATAAAATAAATTGTGTTTATTTAGCTGTTTTGGGTATTCAATAAGTACAAGTTTTCTTAAATTTCTTTGTCTCTTGATTAGAAAAATTAATTGTTATTTATTTAGCATTTTTTTTTTTCCTTTTTACTTCAAGAGAAATGGTGCTGATTATGCAGTGTACATAAATACTGCTAATGAATTTGATGGCAGTGATTCTGGAGCTAGACCTGATGAAGCAGTGTCTTGGGGAAAAATAAAGAAAACAGCAACACCAGTTAAAGTAATTTTTTCTGCATTTTAAAACTTCTTTTGAAAAAAAATATTTTTTTGAAATATTTAAAATATTTTATTTGTGTATTTATAGGTATATGCAGATGCTACTCTAGTCTTCCCTTTAATTGTTGCTGAAACATTTGCTTCTTCATTTCACTCAAACACAAACCATGCAAAAGACAATGCTTCATAAAACTGTTAAAATTGAAGAAAAAGTGACTAAGTTATCTGACTCTATTATATGGAATAAATTTATTATTATTTTTTATATTTCCTTATTTTTTCGTCTTTTGTTGATTAAATCTTAACTATTTAATTAAATTTAATTGTTCCAAAACCTTTGATAAAACATAGTTTATGCAGTTATGTGAAATTCAGTGGGATTCACAGCATTGAAGAAAAGTGTCAAGGGGATGTCCAAAATAGAACTTTATTCCAATTAGTGCTTGCACAGTTCTTTCTAACATGTATATTTTTATAAAGATTAGCAACACAAGAAGCATCATTTTTGTCAATGATACTTCTTATAAGACTTTCTTAGGGACCTTCACTAGTGAGGACATAGCACAAAATATTGTTGCTTAGTTTGAACTCATCATACGTGGTTTCAGATTAGGAGATGTATATTTCTTGTACAGGCAAAGATGATTAAGATAAATGTAATAATCAGGACACTCAAGGAATAAGTAGAGAATCCATAATATTCCAAGACTGGAGGTGTAGGAATCAATGACAAGTGAAGGTAGAGACATAACCACTAAGGGCAACGAATTGATCTGAACTAAGAAAACACTATGAGGATTGTTGGTGTTCATTTCACAATAATTCAAAAGACTGCAACCATTTGTAATGTTGGTCATGGAAGGATGTGCCCAATAGAGAAAAATTGGGTGCACCTCGATGAATAAAATGGAAGCACCATGGAGAACCACACAATAAGCTTATGTGCACAGACTCATGGTATGCTTTAGATGTAATCAATAAACAAGAAGACAATTAAGCTGTTTGAGAAATTAATTTTCTAATACCATTATTTGTCTATAGACAATTAATTTGAAATAGACTTGTTGAAGGAGAGGGGTTGCCCCTCCATCTATAAAAGAGTTTAGAATTTATAATTAAGATATGTATACAAGCTAATGTCAATTATTCAGATTTGTGATAAATAAAAACTAAAATAATAGTATTATTAAACTTGCCATAATTAAATTTCAGATTAAACATTAAGAAGTTACCTTAAAGGAAATTAAATAGTGAATTAAAATATAGCAATGTAGAGGTAAAGAAATACATTCTTTTTTTTTTTCAAAAAGAATGTATTTCTTTACCCAGCCACTGTACAGGCATAATAAGTACACCAATATTCAAGTCCATTATTGAGTATGTAGAAGGTATTTAATTATAAACATATTTATGTGTTGGTAATAAATAAATTTATTTCTTGATAACAAGTTTACAAAACATCCTCCCTGGCTTCATCTTGCATTTCTTTTAAAGCTTCTTTTAGTTTAGAAACTTTAAAGGCTTGAAAATGAGCTGATGATGGAACATAACAATCTTCACCTAAAACTCTCTTACATAAAGTTATGTTATTCAAAATGTGTTCTAATGTCCAATGCTTTCTTAGTAAAGCATGATCCAAACCAAAATAACCAAATTGAGTTCTTCGTATTTGTACACATACTGCTGAACTTTTCATGTATATTCCTATTTGATGGATTAATTCTGCTAAAAATATCTCTGTTTCATTAATACAATGAATTTCTGAAAGAAAAAAGAATGATTGGAATAATTAGTTTAACTTAAAATACATAACATTTTCAAAATTAAATGTGAGCAAAGATATTATGACTTTCATTAATTTTAACAGCTCTTGTTTTAAAACTAAATTCCCCACTTTTTTTTTTCTTCCAATTACATAAGTTGTGAAACATAGTCGAAAAGCGATGACATTTGAAATATATTAAAATTTATATGCATTAGAGATAGAACTGAATTCATCAACATCATAATTACTAGTTGAATCAACAAATGAAAACATTTTAAAAACCCATAAATAATCTATTCAATATACATTGGATATAACATATATTCAATATTTAGATATGATTTCAATATTTATTAAAATTTCACTCATTTCAAGTTGTTTAAAACATATGCTAGCAACTATATATACTCCCAAGTTTTAAAACTTTTTACTCATAGCTTGTTTTTGAAAAGTTAGATGGTGCTAATGATAAATTGATTCTAATTATTAAGCATTATCATCACCAGGAATAAATTTTGAAAATTTAATTTAACAGATAACACTGTTACATAAAATTTAATATGTGTTATTTGAAAATCAACAAGTTTAACTAATACATATACAAGTTCACTAACAAATTAGAATGAGAAAATTAGAAAATCATGAGCATGCAGGTAACAAAACTGTATCGAAGCATACAAAGATGATACAATGACAATACTAGCTGTAAGCAGCAAATTTATCTATACTTATAATAAAGCTCAACGTGTGTGTGTGTGTTGGCGCTCTACAGGCCAGACCGTTGGACCTACAGCTACCAAATTTGGTACATGTATACCTTGGAGGTCGGGAATGTGCACCTCGGAGCCCTTTTTTCGAATTTTTAATTAGAATTTGAATTAATTAAAATTTAAGCGAAATTTCGCCGTTTTTCCGCTATAACTTCCGAAAATATTATCGCACAAACATGATTTTGACATCAATTTAAAAATAAAATAAAAAATCAGCTTTCTAACGATACCAGTGTTTTAATGTATAACTTAAGCTTCTATTTTTAACGAATTTTTAAAGAAATATTTTAACTATGTTATTTTAGCACGTGACTGGATAAAATAAAAGAATGCCGGAAGTTCAAATAAAAAAAAATTATCATCGCCAAATAAATCTACAGAAATGCAACTTTCAGCACGTGACTGGATAAAATAAAATAAATATAAAATGTGATATTTTTTTTAAAAAATAAATGCAAAGCAAAGGTTTCTACAATCGTTTGCAATATCTAAATCATTAATTCAATAAATTTATTCATTATCAAAAATGAATTAATTCAATAAATTAATTCATTATTTACGGTAAACCTGATTGAATTTAGACAGGATATGCATTAAAATACCGACTTAATGGCATATTTATGTAATCGTTTGTAATATCTGTATCATTAATTCAATACTTTTTTTTCCCTTTCTCGCTTTCTTTAAAAAACATATTTAATATTTTGGCAACATCACCGAAAAAAACCTTTTTAATATTTTGGAAGCAAAACCGATGGTTAAAACTGACTGATTTATAAAATTAAAGAATATTATTAGGAAAAGATGATCTTTTAGAACTTTCCGCCCATCATCTTAAAGAAAATATTATTTTCAGGTCAATCAATGCCCGGAATTACTTCAAGGCTAATGAATATCTGATTTAATTTAAAACTTAAGAACGCTTTACTCATGGCGAACCAGCTGGTCGCCAAAGGCGGCTAGTAATAAATAATCCTAAAGTTACAAAGGACTCAAAGAGAACTCACTCAACTACTCACTTGTGCTCAATTCTGCTTATAGACTTTAGCTCAGTCTCCATGGTTTTTAACATAGTTTTAGATGGTATAAAGGAATTTCTTAAAAGATCTTCATTACTTGCTTTTAACAGACCTACTGGCAAAATTCTCGCTATTTCTGGAATATCAGATTTTGTCATCAAATAGTTGTCAAACCCATTAGAAATTCAACAGACATTTGTTCATCATTCATCAGAGATATCTGTAAAACTATCTTCTTTACCAGGAAACTAACTGAGATGCGAAGCAATAATACAAATTCATACTATTGGTTTCCTCTTTAAAGACTATTGTCATTAAGCATTACGATAATTAAAAACAAATTTAGAAAATGTAACTGTGCAAATGATATCTACACTACGTGCATATTCAATTTTCAGTTAATATTTATCAAAAAAATTTATGAAGTCTTCTTTGTTGTTTTTGTGTATTTTAAAATTTTTACTAAACTTACATATCAGTAAGTTAATCAATCATTATACATTTGGACAATTTGTGTTACATTTTTTTAGTAAAGTAATGGAAGTAATTTACATACATTGCATAATAATTTGAAGTTATTTATTTTTATATACATACCAAGTGTGAACTCAGGCAGCTTAAAAAAAGTACACTTGATCCCATAAAGAATAGGATCTGTTTTTCCAAAGGGACGCACTACACCTTTGCTTGCTACTTCATAAGCAGCTTGGCTATGAATATCTACACCAGCATATCTAAAAGAAAAATGTGGTTTATATTATTAGAGAAAAAAAACTTTTAAATAGAATATGCCATAGAGAAAGCTTTTAACATTATTTGTTCACAAGATATGTATTTTTCTTATTTGTTTAAAATAAGTATAATATTCCCAAACTATACAATTTATTTCTTACTTTTAGAATATGGTAAAATGAGATTATTTCTCACTATTTATTTTTAATTAACATAGTTTTTGTTACATACGTGAATTTTACTGCAACTGCTATTTTTAAATACTTTAATAAGCTATACATATATATATATATATGATAATTTAATTTTCTTTACTTATTTTACTAAATACTAAAGAGCAATAACTCGTAAACCAATAAATTAGAAAAACAGAAAATAATTACTTTAATTAAACAGAAAATTTGTATTTTTAATAAGAATAGTTTATAAGTAGAAAACTATGTTAAATGGACTGGAAAATATTTTAGTAAGAAAAAAATTAATTGATATGAAAAATAATCATTTTTAACATTATAAAAGAAACATAGTTTGTAGATAGTAAAACATACTTGAATGATAAAGCTTGACTACAAGACTGTATGGAGGAAAGAAATGTATCAAGAATTCCTTGTTTGATATGAGCTGCCAAATAAAAATAATAAAAATACTGAATTATAAGAAAATGAAAAAACAATTTAATAATGTAATGATTTTATGTTTTTTTATTCAGTAATTTTAGTGGTATATTTTCTTTAATATTTTACACCTAAAACATCAAAGAAAGATGTGAAAAGACTGATTATTAAATCATGTTTTATTAAAATTCATAATTTTGAAAAGACATCGTTTGTTTGTTCACCCAGTATTAAATCAGAAGTCATACAATTAATGAAAATTACTCAAGGTGCTGCAATTTTTTCCAGCATTACAAGTTTATTTATGGTTAAAGAATAATCTGATAAAGCTCAATTTTCAAAGAAAGTGATACAAAATAATACATTTGATGTAACTGAAAGCATAAAAAAAGCATCATCTAAAGTTAAAAAATTCAAATATGGTGTGTGTTTAAACATTTTCCTGAAAAATAGTGCGGAGCATATAATAATATTTTCATTATATTTATGGTACTTCCAGCAATTTTAAAATCAAATCATGCACAAAATGTTTCAATTTTAAAAATTTGTGTCTTTAATCATCTTTTAAAAAACTCTTGAATTTGTTTTGTCAAATCTTTAAATATATATATATGATAATAAATTATTTATATTTGAACTCTAATTTTTTTTTAAAAAAAACGCTTACAATATGTTGATCTTTCCTTTACTTTTCCATCAGCCATAAAAGTGTCTGTTGCACACCCAAATTTGCCTTTAATTTCATATTTTCTAAGAAAATTGCTTGATTCCAGAGTTGCAACATGCTTGCAGCCATCATTAATACCCATAACTAGCAAAAATAAAAATAAAATTTATATATATATATAATTTAGCTATTTTGCCAAATTGCACTTCTTTAAATCCTGTACATAAGAGGAATTCAATCTTGATGTTGATGTAAATAAATAAAATAAAAACTTTTAACACTGTCATTAATAAACACAGGACACACATTTGAAAAGTCTGCTTTCACCGATTGTGCTTGCTTCGGTCACACACATTTATATTTTCATAATTTAAACATAACACAAAATTATTTTCTTTTATTAACTTACTGATTTCCAAAATATGTGTCTCAGTGCTATGGGAAGACTGGATTTTCTTACAGAGATGCCACTTATATCAGAAAAATTTATTTATTTCGGTTTCATAAGCCCCAATATTATAGATTTATAAAAAGTAAGCTTTTTATTCTGTCACTAATAACTGTAACAGCCTGTCATTGTAGAAATGTATTTTCTAAAAGTGTATGAAATATTTCTTCATATAAAAGGCTTCTTGATGTTTGCAAAGCTTTTGATTGTATAGGATTGATCTGCTGGTTTGGTCTACAAGCTTATTTTCAGCTATTTGCCATGTTATTTCATTGGTATTTTTTTTTTCTAAAAAAGGTACTTTTAAAGCTTTAAAAAAGTCACTTTATCTCTGAAGATAGTCTCATCTATGTCAGTACGCATCAATGAAGTATACTTAGCTTTACTGAATATGTTGTACAATGCTGATTTCTCTAAAATACTATCTTCAATTGTTTCTTTGCTGATATCATAACCATCTGATACATGAAAGTACGATAGAATACATCATTAAGATGCTGCAATGGGATCTTACAGAAATTGAAAAATGAGGTATTTACCCATTAATATGGACTACTCATTATAGTTATGTTCCACAAAGAACATCTACAAAAAGAATTACAATCTCTTTCTTTCTTTGAAGATAATCTTTCTTGAGAAAAAGACATTAAATAACTTGGTTTGAGTCATATTAGGAAGCTCACTTTTGAAAATTACAATAAACTCTCAATTGCACTCACAATTTATTCTAAAAAAACAATTCTTGTAATTATGAAACTGGTGCCATGGCCGTTAAGATCAATTTCCCTTTGTCAAAGTAAAAATTTTAAGGGTCAATTTTTAGCCAGATATAATGCTAATAGTTTTTATATATATAATTCGAAAAATCATTTTTATAGCCCTAGTAATACACAAATATTATATAACATTGACCAAAGACAAGATCTTGAAATATATTTAAAGAAATGAAATCATGACAATAAAGATGGTCTACAAAAGAGATTGTATCCAAATAGTTGCAGGCAGTATCAAATAAAAGGAAAAATACATTGCAATAATAAATTTGTCTCTTAAAATAGAACAACTAGTATACCAAATCTCAATCTTTGGTTCCTGGAAAAACTTAATAGGTTTAAAGTGCATGATCTAAACATTAAACAAAATTTGGAAAATAAATAATGTAATTCAACTCTCCTGACGTGTAGGTGGCACAATTGAGATATTTGGAATCATCTTCATCTTAGAAATGTGTTTAAATCACAAATAACAATTTGAAAAACATACTGGTGACAGTTATTCTTCCAAAATCTAAAAAAGGTTCATAACAGTCCAGGTGGGGGGAGTATTTTGATGAGAAAAATACATTAAATAAGGATAAAGAATGATCCCATAGGAATTGTGTGAGAGTTGACAACAAAAATTATTTAAAGTATGATACCTGTGGGGCTGGAAAGAGATCTTAAGTGACAAAAGAAATTATGTTTGTAATGATATAATATAGGTATGCTATTTGTGATAATTGCTTTTAACATTCTAAAGCCTCGGTTCATAAAATATAAAGCCATTTGTACATCCTGATAATTATAAACTATTTTATGAAATGTCTGAAGTTGCAGAGAATCAAGTATCAATAGTTGTTGAAGTAATACTGAAAAACTGGATATCATGTTCATCATTCCTCTCAACTTACACCTAAACCCCTATACACTCTTTATTGTATTTAGACCAAGGAACAAAATTTTATTTATTCTTATTTACATCATTATATAAACTTTATGGAAAGGTTTTCAGAAAGGTTTAAAATTTTATAGAATTCTGCATTATATGCATAGTTTATTATTTTCCTCTTCATTCTTTAAATCATTTAAACACATTTAGCATTAATATACAAAAAAGGAGGTACGATGCACTAATTTTTAATAGCATATAAAATAAAAGAGATAATATTTACGCAAAACTCCAGAACTGTTTTTTCCTAAACGGCAAATCCATCTCAGTCTGAAATCTTGAATTTGGTATCGTGGTCCTGTAACTGTAAAAAGATAAAAAATCTTGTAATATGTAAATGATAATAAAGCAAACATACAATACAAAAATAAACAATATGCATAGATTAAAATACTTTTTCAAGCTTCTAAATTTAAAACACTTCAATTGAATATAGTTTTTTAGCCAGATACAACAAGAAGTTGACTGTTCATTGGTGTGGAATTTCAGAAACATGTAAATGTGATGACTTAAAAATGCACCGACAAATATATCAAATTCAGTAAGCGATTCTGTGACTATGATTGCAGTTTTTTGTTAATTTTTTAATTCAATCAATAGAGAAAATGTTCAGTTCAATTTTCAGATATTGTTAACTGCATGCTAGATTTAATCACCTTAAAATTCACAAGATAGATTCAGCAAAAAACGCTCACATCAATGGTTAAAATTTTCTTACTATTAGATGCCAGTGTCATGCAAAATGTTCTCTAGGTCAGTCATTTTATAAGGAAATATGCAAGAAAGTTTTGGGAGAATTTGGGGTTAATTTTTTACAATAAAAAAAAAGAGAGAGAGAATGTGAATTAGACACAATATTTCTCCTATGAGCATATACATATTATTAGCTCTAAGTAGTTTTAATAAATATATGGATGAAATTTGTTTACTAAAAATGGTATTTGTCAAAAAAAAAAAAATTTATATTACAGTTGAATTCTTAAAACTTCTGAAAGGGGTTCAGTAAAAAAAAGTGAAGGCCAATTATGGTTATTTAGCCACCACTGTTCTATATGCAGGTTTTAAAACCTGCATCATTTAGTTTGATTACTTATGTTACAAATTTAAAGTAGAATTTAAATTATCCCATTCTTAATCAATTTTTCATGCCATCCCTAACAAAAAAGTAAAAAATTTTGCTGAGGAAACTTTTATTTCTCGCTGACAGGACAATCCCCCTCCTTCCAAATCTTAGAATTCCTACCTCATACAAATGATGTTGATCAATCAGTAATTTTCAAATTGGAATACAATACTGCTCAATAGTGATGAGAACTTTATTGTAATTAATTCCTGGAAAGAGGGATCTGTTTTAATATTACAATTCGATACACACTCATTTATCTAAGTTAGCAAGTATTCTTTTTAAAAAATGATTAAAAAATAATCTGTAAATGTGAAAATCTTTTCTATACTTGTTATGTTTGTTGTATTCAAAGTGATAATTATTATCCTCATTAATAAGTGATATCCAGTTTAATTATGTTCAAATATGATTTTAATATTTCTTTGTGTTATGCAAAGGCACATACAAAAAGAACCTTACCTAATTCATGATCTGCATAATTTGGAACTAGTTCTACTGAGAAAGGTTTTCCAGAAGAAATAGATCCATCTAACAAAACCCGGTTTTTCGGAGGTCGTTTCTCCATTTCATTCAGATCTACATAAAATATATAAAATTATTAAAACATTTTCTATTACTAGTTTACAGACAATAGATTTGTTTCTTTCTACAATAGAACTTCTTTTGTCAAGCTATTACAATATGACTAAGCAGAATTATATTGCTTATTCTAGTCTAACTTTCTTAAATATTGACATCTGATAGTAAATCTGATCTTAAATATTGACATCTGATTGTAAATCCGATCTTAAATATTGATATCATATTGAATAAGTACATCTAAAGAAAATTACCACGACATAAGTTCAAAGCAGTGGCATTACGTGAGTGTACTGTTGGGACCTTTGATGGTTTATAAATACAAAATATGCCATTTAAATATTTCCAAGCTTCTGGTGCATAACTTATGGTTTTCATTTTGAAATATTGGGAATAAAACAAAACTATTTTAATTAAAAGTTACTAATTTCAAAGTGTTTATTATATTTTTTATATTGACATGTATTGCTTGGAATTTAAAACAACGTAGCATTGCATTCCAGCTTGTGTTGATGTTGGAGAAGATGCACAATCTTAAGTTGATTTAAATAAAATTATACTTGGTCTGTTTTTTTTTTTCTCTAGTCTATGATTTATAATAACAGAAGGTACAGACAAATTTCAAACATAGCTCAAATATATATCACACGAATATAAAGAACTCCAATATAACATATATATCACATGGAAGAATGATAATGAATTTTAAGTTTTGCAAAAAATATATCACATCGAGCTTTTGTTTACACTTATTGTAAACACATCAAAGCACATGTTCACAATATTTTCATTTCATGTCATTTCAGTAAATATAATCATCTATAGAAGTGAGAGAAATTACAAAATATCTCATGCCCTGTATAAGCATTTAAAATTGTTTTGTTGGTTTAAACAAATTTTTTGAAGCTCTTAACAAAAATTGTAAACAACGACAAACATTGAAATGGAAGGGAATAATTAGTTTGATTGTTAAAATTTATATCGCCAGTAGAAACATTAACTGTAACCGTGTGAATTAACGCACCAAATTCGAAATCCCATTAACGAATATTTCACTCATAAAAATATTTATCTGATAATCTTTGTGTTAGTGAATTTCTATTAATTTCAGAAGTTAAAGTGATTTAAATCCATGTCAACAATTGGAGAATTATAATTTTGAAATTTTGTAACAGATTTGCTGAGCTTGTAATGTGTTTAGTTTCTATTTTTGTACTGTCAGTTGCTTAACGGCAATTGATTATCAATACCAGCATTTTATTATAACAGTATCTAAGCAAATACAGCTATTTTGAACTGAAGGAATCGGGTAAGGGATTCTACAATTTTTTTTATTATATGCCATCCAATTTTAAATTTCATTTTCAAAATGTATACTTTAAGTCATTTGAAGAAAATCTTGACTCTTCAAGGTTTCGCTTAGTGTTTGAAAGACAAATATATTTGTTGCTGGCGAAAGGGAGGAGGATCAATACAGGAAAAATAACCGAATTAATACATATATATGATTTTCCTTATCTATTCCTCAATTATTCGTTTTGTAATTATTCATGTTATGTTTAAATTAAGTTAGGCGGGATCAATTTTTTCTGTTTAAAGACAAAGATTTTAATAAAAATTCAACTATGTGTATTTTATCTTTTTAAGTCATGAGAAAAAATACAATATGTCTCTTCTATCTGCAAGTGGGATTATTTACTTATCTTAACCTTTTATTAGTAAATTATCCAACTGTATCATGAAACAACAGAACAAGGAAAAAAATACCATAAACAAACTGATTAGAGACTCATGAAATTAATTTCATAAAGGGTATTAAATTATAATTATTTGATTATAAGAAATATTAAATAGAACTTTTTGAATATATTTTAGGGATTAAATATCTTAAAATATTTTTTATAATGTTTTATCAATTTTTTTAAAAAAAAGTTAAACTATAATATAATTTTGTGATAATGGCATTAAAACTGTGTAATTGTACTAAAGATGGGGGTTATTTATTTCTTTCCAATTAGTTGTAAACCTTGTTGACTTAAAATCGTGAAATTGATAAATGAATAAAAAGTTGCATCAGGATATTTTTTTACTGTGTTTAAAAATAGTTTTATCTTTCCCATAAGTATATTTTATGTACTTAGAATACCAGATATACTTCAATTCAAGTATATCTGGTAAGATTTAAGATTACATCATTTTTGTTTCCAAGCTTTTAAAAGTTGCTTGCTAAAGCTACTGTTTTGTATAACATTCAGCAAATTGTCCTTTGTTTGAAGGATACTTGTATTAGTAGCAACTAATCCCTTAGTGTAACAAGCTACAGTTTTATGCATATCTATTTTTATTCATTACATATAGTTTTATTTACATGTGTCATGGTAGAATAAGATGAGTTCTCATATGTCATTTCTATCATTCTAGCAGTCTATAACTGATATAATCCTATAATTTTTTTTAAAAAAATTATATTATTATTATTATATATTTATTACATGTTATAATAGTCTTAAATCTCGTTGTCTACACAATTGAAAAGAGTAAATAATTTTCTGTCAAAATGCTGACAATTTTCATGGATTTGAATTTTATATATATATATATATATATATATATTGGATCAATACAAATATTTTTAAAAGCATATTTTATTTTTAACTTAAATTTTTATTGTTTGCACTTTAAAATAATTACCATCTCTGAAGACGTTATGAATAAAATAATTTAAAATTGTAGTAAATCATTTTTTCCCTAAATATCATGTAAACTGTAGTTAATTTTTTAAAATTTTAATAGATCTATTCTAACTAGAAATAACTTTTAATTAATATGGGTCTTTTTTCAGAATATGATTTGTTGAATTCCTTGTCTGCATTATTTCTTTTGTTGATTTTATAATTTTTGATTCATAGAAACTTTCTTTATGTTAATTCTTGCATTTAGAACCATTTATTCTTTTCCATTAAATTTTTTTCCACTGATAATTAAAAACAAACTAATAAAAATTCTTAGTGAATTTTTTTAAAAATTTAATTCAAATTGGCACTTTAAGGTTTCTTTGTTTTAAGATAATAGTTTTCAAAATTTTTATCATATAACACAGATAATAGTAAAGTGATTCATTAATTTCAAACTTCTATGACTATTTTGTATTTTAAAAGTTATCATTTTAAGCTGAATTTTATTATTGTTATATTTTTGATATTTTGTATAATAGCATTAGGAAATGGTCATACTTATATGTATACTTATGATTGGTAAAAAAGTTTTATTTATCAAATTTTATTAGTGTTTTCAAAAAGTTAAATTAATGTTTAACTTCTGTAACTTTTTTTTTAAGCAGTTAAGACTCAAAGCTTT
>JAPMOQ010059770.1:26253-61547 GCA_026543055.1 Argiope trifasciata
AGCAAAATCTTTTAATAAAACATAGATGATAGTTTTTAGGATTAGATAGTTGTCAAAATAACATGACTTATGCAGAATCATTACATTCCGATTTATAATTTTATCTAATATATTTATTACATTTTTTAACGTAATTTTAGTTTATAAAATCACTGTTCTCACCAACTTCTATACTAGAAAAAAGTTTGGCATTGATTTATGCAATATAAAAGATTATATTGTTAACTCTCTTTTTAAAATATATTTCTGAAAATGTAAATATTTTTGTTTCAGAACATGGCATCCCAGAATGTACCTAAAATGTCACTGGTTGCACAATATGATGATTTGTGCCGATATACTAAATCTCTGATGACTGTAGATGATGTTGAAAGTTTGTATATTTTTTTAATGTCTTTTCTGTTATTATTATTATCATTGTTAGTTTTTTTATATGAAATTTTATATAGTTTTCCTTTTCCAATATTGTCTTTTAACCGCTAATGTAAAATTTGCTGATAAATGTTATACTTATTACCTTTATTTTAGGTTCAGGTTATTTTTTTTAATTTAAAAAGTGCTGGCTAACTACTATAAAAAAATTCTAGTAACTCTAAAAGTCAGTGGCAATCAGCATGGAAACAAGATATCCTACTACATTATAGGGAAGGAAAGGTCTATATTTCATTTCATACAAAAGAACCAGTTGCATTTCTCATTTTATTTGAAGAGGGAAAACTGCATTCTCAAATGTGTGCTATAGTTCCGAATATTAGTAATTTTTTGAAAGGGGGGGGGACTACAAATTCACTAAAAATATCATTTATTAAGAGAATCACAAAAGAGATTTCAGCAGTTAAAAATATAAGATGGTAAAAGAAATCCCTTAATGTCAGTGAAACAAGTGTCTTATCAACACCTGAAAAACAACATCAAAAGTGGTTGTCATTTTGAACCTGCTATATTGATGATTTTGGCAATATGTGATAAGACAAAGTATTCGAGAATTTACATAAAAGAGAAATGTGTTCTTCCTATTGGAAAATTACTACTAGTGCTGTAGGAAAAATTAATTTTGAATGGAAAAGAGAATCGCTAAGGGAAATTCTACATTTAATGATTTTTTGATGGAAAAATATATCAGTTCAGATAATATTTTGATCCAAACACAATACCTTGAGTATCCTTTTAGATGCAGATAGTGGAGATCAATGAAAAAAACTACATTGTTTAGTTTACATCAACGAAACTTGGGTAGGCAGAAATCTGGCATATTTTAAATGTTGACAAGATAATTTATCTGGAGGTTACCTGAGAAATAGGAGATGGCACAAATACCAGTTCTAAAAACTGTCTTGTTGTATGTGCAGGTTCAGTAAGCAATTTACTGATGAAGCTAGACTATTTTTCAAAGTCTCATCAAATAATGGAAAATACCTTGGACATATGAATGACAATCTATTTGAAAAGTAGATTGTTAATAAATTCTTGCCTAATTTGTAGCCTTGCATTGTAATCTGCATGGATTATGTTCCTTGCCACTATGTGCAAATGGACTGTATTCCAACAAATTATTAATCAAAGATGGTTGAAAGAAAGAAAGATCCAACATGAGCTTGAAAAGCAGAGTTATTTAAAATAATTTCAAAACATGCCCCCAAATCCCCAACATAAAGGATGGGCAAAGGATTTAATAGAATCGGGGCATGAAATTGGGAGATTGCCTCCTTATCATTGCTATATGAATCCTATTGAGTACATATGTTCATCTGCAGAATGTTGTATTCGAGAAAAAACAACTGTTGATTTAAGTTTGAACAATCTTAAACTATGACTTAAAAATGAATTTTACAAGTAACACTGAATGAATAATAAAAACAGTGTTGGCATGTTAAACATGTAGAAAATGCATGCTAGAAAAAAGATAGACTAATGGAAGAAATTAGATAAACTAGTAATCAATGTATCACATTGAAATTCAAATTCTTCTTCAAACAAAGACATTACAAATGATTTGGACATTGATATAATGTAGAAAATAGTTATTCTAAAAATTCTGATAAATATTTCATAAGTATTTGAAAGAATATGAAACATTTTTTAAATAACAATTTTGAGTACTTATTTATTAATTGATTGATATTTTAGTTTTTGTTGAATTTTGTGATTTTACTTTTTGTTTTAATTTTATTATTTAAACAGTAATATTTTTTAATTTTTTTTCCTAGCTATAAGTTTATTATTAGAAACAAAATTTTCATCCAATTTAAAACTTATAAATTGTTGAAACAAATATATAACAAACAAATACTGTTGAAAAAAAAATAATCTAGTGTTAAAATGTAAGCTTTCATCTCTTAAAATTGCATGTCTTCAAGAAAATATTAAATTATTTTGTTAATATCCAGTTGAGTTTTTTAAATTGATGGCAGCCTCAGGTCTTTAAAAAAAATCAATAATTACATAAATTTACGTAATAAAGTATTATTGTATACGTAAAGTGTTATGTAATAAAAAATTATTGTACATCTTAAGCTGTTTAATGAATTCATTTTGAAATTGAGTTTATACTATAGTTTGTATCATAATTTAGACTAGCTGCCTTCATCAACCAGTTACTTGCCTGTCTATAATTTAATCATATCAACATTTTTGATGATTTACATCTTATTTAACAAAAGGAAGTATTTTAAGTTACATATGCATCATATAATATAAAGCATTCTGAATTAATAGTTTGTAAATTGGCAAAATTAATGATCCAAATTTGTCCATCAATTAAGGTTGAGAGACTAGTGAATTCCCCTCCTACCAATTATATGAAATTTATTGATATATAAAACATAATGATTGATTTAAAACAATATAATGGAATATTTAAAAAAATTAATGAATTTTTTTTAACAAACACACAGTATATGTCGATAAATATATTATTGGAAAAATAGGAATTTAAGAAAGGAAAAATTATATGCTTTCTTGGATCTTTTTTACATAATCCTTGCTATTAAAGTAAACAGCGTGAAACTCTTAAGACAATACCATTTAATAATAATGAATGAATTTGTATGACCATATTGGCTTGCTACAAGTTAAATGCTTTAGAATCATCAATTTTGGCAAATATATTTTTTGTTTAATGGTGAAATGTGGTGTTTTTTAATTTTAAAACTTTGACATTTTTTAAACTTATAATTCACAAAATATTATTTCACACTAGTAATTTTTATGCGATCTTAAAATTTAATAAAATGTGATATGATGCTTAGTAATCTAGTTTGAAAATTTATTAAAAAATCTATTTTGGTGTATTTTAAAAGCTTTTTTGTATTTTAGCTCTTAAAGGTCTTGTAACCAATTATGAATTATAATCTGTGTTAAAATTTCCTATTTTTATTGAAACTTTGCTCTCTTGACTTCATACTAAAGTTGCAAAGCTGTTGCCATTTATATGAGCTTAAAAATAATATCAAGTTGAAAATATAAACTATTATTTTCATCTAGTCTTTTTTCTTCATTGTACATGATAATCATTTATCTCTCTTCTTTTTCAGAATTTAAAATTTTTGTTGAAAACCAGCGAAATTTAAACCAACGGAGGAAGAATTATGAAACTGAAATTCAAGAATTAAAGAACAAAATTAATTCTCTTGAAGTAGAAAAAAATAAATATGAATTGCAAATAAAACATATGAAGTAAGTTCTGTCATCATTATTTTATTCTTATCTCAACTTAAAAATTAATTAGAAATGCTTAAACATTTAGTGACCATGCATTTTATAATTTGTTTTTGCATTTTTCTTATTCAATGTAAATTAATTTGACATTTTATAAATGATTATAGCAATTTTATTGCTCAGTTTATAAAGCAGATATAAGCTAGTATTTTCTGAGGTATCAGAAAAATGCGATTTTTAGATTTCATCCTTAACACTATGGCATAAAAACAATTGTAATGTAGTTTTTAATTTTGTTTATTTATCTTAAGAAGTGTTTATCAGTTTATATCACACTTATTGTCCTAGATCAAACATTATAAGTTAAAGTTATTATTTTTAAAAAAATCTGCTTAAGATTTGCTTAAGTAGAACTATGTTTTTAAATGGTACTGAGATAGCAGATCAATTAGCTACGACAGCCTCAGCTGACATAATTCATGGTGATGCAACTCTAACTTATTTTGAAATATCCTCTATCAAAAATATGGAGTCGAGTGCTCTTTGGAGAGACCCAGCACATCCTTGGTACTTTGGAAAGATTCTAAGCTGGTGCCATCATCTGGATATTTCTAGAAAACAGCAAACAGCTATATCTTTTTTTTTTTTTTTTTTTTTTTTTTTTGAGTGGACACACCAAATTCCTCATCTTCCAACATTTGCCAAGAATCTTTGCTAATTGCCCTTGGTACTGGACAGATGCCCCCCCCCCCCTCAATTATGCTCTTGAATGTTTGCATTTTGATATTTTTGAGATTATAAGGAATCCGTTATCTTTTTTGCTTTTTGGAGATGTTTGGTTTCATGGAGGGGATATAGTGCGGTTATACTATCTTGGATTATAAACAACATGTTTTGCAATGAAACAGAGTTATGTTTGACAACAATTCACTGCATAGCAATTTTATCACAAATATATTTTCCTTTTTAAATATTTTAAACTGTTATTTATTTACTTGACCTCTAATCCCAATTTTTTCTGCAATATGAAAAATGCTAATTAGGTTCAATTATAACTTATAATAAATTGCTGAATATTTATACCATAATATAAATTTATGTATTTAAATAAATCAACTATTAAAATTTTGTTCAAATCTTATTATTTCTATTTGTTTGGTTTCTGTATAACTTTTAAAAGAAGGAAATGGAATGCAATAATAGTAGAGCTTTTCTTTTTCTCAATTCTAGCTATTATAGTTTTCAGTTTTAGCAAACTTATCTTTTGGCATTCTTGATTAATAAATTTTAATATATTGTTTTTTCCCTCTCTTATTACCCTAGTATTCTTATGCAAATGTTTTGATCTAATGACTATTAAATTCATTACCCTTTTTACATCTTTAGAGATCTGGTTGCCCGAGAAATAGAAAAACGGAGAAGACTTGAAGATAAGAAGAGCTCCATGGTACAAAATTTGAATCAAATTTTATCTTTATATTATTTTGCCTTGCTTTTTTCTCTTACTAAGAATATATCTAGTTTTAAATTTTGCAAATATGCAGACAATATATTAAATACTTGTCATTTAATTTTTATTACTAATTCTAAATCAGTTTCTCAATCTTTGTTGCATTGTTAGAATTATAATAAGGTGCTTTGATTATTCGTTTATAATGATGTTTTATCCTTTTAAAAGGAAAGGCAAATAGCCCTTATCAAGGAGGTTCTAATGGCTGATGGAAATGCAATTGATAACCAAACGAAAGAAAAACTTTTCTTCCTTAGTACCACAACTTATAAAGCACAAGAGGATGATTCACAAAATAGGTGAATATTTTTATTTAAAATAAGGTTTTATTGGTGTTTTCCTTTCTTATTCCAATAGCATTTATCTGTTGTTTATAATTTTTCAGACTCACCACCATTGAAGAATCTATTGGATCTCTTCTCTCACCTTCTGATATAGATGACACTGATGAAGATTTAAATCCAAATGTTTCCCGACGACGAAAGCGACGCTCTAGAGGAGGGAATAGACGTAGCTCTGGCGATCGCACACAAAAGAAGAAAAAATCTGGGGTTTGTATATTGTTTACAAATTTTCTATTTTCAAAATTAAGTTGCTACTCCTAGGTTAAAAGAAACAAGTCATTTTCGAAATTTTGTTCTTTCCAATCGTGCATCTACCAAATTGTTACATATAAATTTAGTTTTCAGTAATTGATGAAAAATTAATGTTAGCAATTCATGAAATTTCAGTTTGCTTTTATTCATAAATATGTTTACAGTTTCTTATTGCTAGCAAAATTGCATAATTATGAGGCAAATGAGTGAATTAAACTAAATAAGAAAAGAATAACAGTATGATTCTTGAGTTAGTGAGTGGAGTGGAGTTTGATTGAGAAGAAACCCTTTAATTATTAATATTAACCAATTTATTGTAACATATTAATGAATATTTGAGTTAATGCATGTTCATTCTCTCAATACAATATTTAAAAATCCCTTAAGATTTTTAAATTTTATTTCTTTTTCTGTAGGAAAATGTAGCCTTTCAATTTGATGAAACTGAAGAAGATGTTAGAATGGAAATTGATAAAATGCCAGAAAAGAAAGCTACTGAATTCCGTAGTAGCAGTGAACCGAATGCAACAACCCCTGTAGAATCAATACGACAAGTTCATCGATCAGGTATGGGTTAATTTATTCTTAAAAACTTTGTTTTATAATTCTCTTCTCTTTTGAATTCTTGAGGACATTTTGATGTTTTACTGTGAAATTGCTTCTTTTCAATTATATTTAAAGCTAATAGAACTCTACAGTAGTTAAACTTTGTCCAACAAGAATAGGGCATAATACTTCTTTATGAGGTAAAATATTCAAAATACACAATGAAGAAACTATTATTTTTAGTAAAATGGGTTTTGTTGATGAAGGAAATCACATTAAGATATAGCATAAAATAACATCGATATTTACTTCTTGATGTTAAAATTAAGTATTCTGAATTTAAAAATAAATATACAACAATGTAGAGCAGTGCAATAGTGTGAAAGGAGTTAATTTTTATATATTAGTGCATGTGAGTAATAAATGTAATAATACTATTGAAATATGCAGTCTTTTGTTCAATTTGGTATATGTCACGTCAAATGGCATCAGGAAAGTAACCTGTCTTTTATAATCAGTAGATGATGAATTAGTCATGCTCCTAAATGGTGACATAATTTTGATAATAAATGAAGGGTTTCATTTAATTTGAATGAAATGAATGATTTAAAACATAAAATTGTTCTTTTCCATTATACAGTCACAGGCGAAAAGTTACCAATAATGATGCAACCAACGCCAAACAGAATATCACTGCCGGTAACCTTTTGCCGCTACATTTTTAAAGAAAGTTGAGGCTATTTTGTCGCCCATGCCAAAAAGTTAGCTTGACAATATTTGCGCCAGTATAATGGAAAAAATTTATAAGTAAATGTCTACATACACATAAATTTTATGTGTATGTAGACATTTACTTGTAATAACTGCAACAGGAGAGTTAAATAAGGAGGAAATAAAAACTTCACAATCTATCTTGTTGATCACTCCTTGCTTTTGACTAAAGCTGAAAAAAGTTCTTCTATGTAGTAGTTGATATATAATACATTATGAACAATAAAAGAACTAATTTATTTTACACTCTCTTTTCATTTTAGATTCTGGACAAACAAAAAGTTGCACATATGATCTTCGAATCCATAATACAGGAACGCTCCCATCTAGGTAATTCTGAATATTGAATTCATTTTTCACTTAATGCTAAGTTAATGCAAATTTCTTAATTAAAGTGTCCTTTCTCTTCCCTTAGTACACCACATGGGCGATACAGCACTGGAGGGAAACTGAGTCGAACTCATGCTTTTGTTTCTAAAACTGTTATACGAACTGAAAAATGCTATCCTTGTGGAAACATGATCAAATTCTGCAAACAGGCTTTGAAGTGTACAGACTGTCGAATAACTTGTCACCCAGAGTGTAAAGACCAGTGCCCTTTACCATGTATACCAGTTACTTTCACTCCTACAAAGGTGGCTACTGTAAGTAAAATTTATGAAATGCTTTAACTAAACATTGTATGAGTGTATATTTCATTAACTAAGTTCAGAAATGTTTGTTTTTTATTATATATGTTAATTTGGTTAGGATTTTTTTAAATATTTTTGACAATGAATATAGGATGGCAATTTCCGTCATCTTTAAACCGCATATATATTTTTTTTTATCTACTTTTACCAGTATTGCATTACTATGTATGTTTCTTTGAAAGCAGGTGCATTTTTAAAAGATTGACCTGCTTTTACCAGTCTGCTTTATTATGTATGCTTCTTTAACAACGGGTGTATTTTTAAAAGTTGATGTAGAACTATGGCATCATAGCTGTTATTTTCATAGAATATAATTTTTTTCAGAGGAAATTACATAATTTAATTTTTATAATATATTCAAGAAAAATTTCACTGGCATTTAATAACAGTTTTGATTTTTCTCTTTCTCCTAATAGTGAAATATCATTTCATTCATTCTTAAGGAGGTAACATCGAAAGAATTTGACACCTGTTCGAAGATTAATCCATTTTGAAAATGTTTTATGATTTCAAAACTTAGAAAATAGCTGTTTGTGTTGACAAAAATATAGGTTTCATAAAAATTCTATATAAATTAATGTGTTAAAAATTTTATTAGTAAATAGTTTATCACTTGGAAATAACATTATGATAGAAATGCTTGTTATTCGGCTTCCAAACATGGCATTCCTTTTTTGTGAGAACATGATATTGTTTTGGTTGAGAGTTTTTTAAGCTCAAAATCATGTAAGCAATGAATAAAACATAAATTGCTATTTTCATTTTCAATTTTTTTTTCTTTGCTAGTAAAAAGTTTGGAAACTCTCATCAATCTCAAAAGGAAAAACAAGCTTTGAGGGTTTTTTTTTTTTTTTTTTTTTTAAGTTGATTTTATACATTATATCATAAATTTCACAACAGTTTAAACCGGATTAAAAGTTTTGGAGCTCTTGTTAATCTCGAAAAGAAAAAAAAGCATCTTACTTTTTTATAGTTGACATGTGCACATTAATATAATCGCATGAACAAAAAAAATTCTCATATAATAACTTGAAATATATATATATATAATATAAAGCTAATACAACTTTAAATTATTCTAGGGCACTATTGCTGATTATACATCCTCAACACCACCTATGATTCCTTCTCTCATTGTCCATTGCATCAATGAAATTGAATCTAGAGGTCTTAAAGAAATTGGTTTATATCGCATATCAGGTAGTGAAAGAGATGTAAAAGATTTGAAGGAGAAGCTTCTAAAGGGGAGAAGTGTTATAAATTTGGTTTGTACCAATTTTTATTTAGAGATCTACATCTACATTTTGTGAATAAAGCTTATAAATTTTAAATATGATGCTCTTTATTGAAAATCAAATAATTCATACAGTATGGCTTATGATATTAAAAGTTATTAATTGTTATTGTGAGAGATTACTCAAAGAATCCATTATGGTCCTCATGATAATGCATACAAAATTTTAATGTTATATTTAATTATTAAATTAATTTATCAATTATTAAGTTCTAATTGGTTCTATCAAAGAGAATGCGAAAATTATTCTTTTTCTGTCTAATTTTATTTGCTTTGTTTCACAAATAAATATATTTTTAAAAATAATACTTATAGAAAATTTTATCTGTGTTAATAGTGCTTCAGAGAACAAGAAATAAGGAAGGAGATTTTTAAGTATAATAATATAAGTTCTATTCCATGTTCAATGATTTATTTATTGCAATTCTTTAAAGATTTTGTGATATGATCCAAAGTTATACAAGGTTATTTATAGCTTTGGATAAATACATAAAGTAAGCTGCGCTCTATAATTTATTATCAACAAGTGTTTTAACACGAACAGGCTTCCTAATCACTGTGGTATTGTTTCAAATGCTGGAAACAATAGTTTAACTAAACATAAAAATTTCTTTTATTAAAAACATTTACCAAATACAAATTTTAAAAACACATTTAAAATGATGCTATTAATTATCATCAAAAAAAAATTCCTGATTATTTGGTATTGTATTATATATAATAGTGTGATTCAGCCTCTCATTTTACATGCTGTATTTTATTCTTGCATACATTTTAGTGTGTGTTCTTCCTTTTTTTTTTTTTTTTTCTATACTATTTCTTAAAGTTTTAGAATGTTTTCTGTGCAAAAATATACAACATTGTAGGAATTTATTTTATTTAAATATTATTCAAATGCATTTTAAAATTTATTACTGTTTTATTTGTATGCAGAATAAAATGGATGTTCATGCCATCTGTGGTACAGTCAAGGAGTTTCTTCGTTCCCTCAAAGAACCTCTAATACCAAGGTCAGCATGGCGTACATTTGTTGAAGCTGCTGGTGAGATTTTATGATATTTCTTTTATCCTCAATTATTATAAATTAAAATAAATACTGCAAACTCTCTATTATATAAATATTTGTATTTAAAACTTAAACTGTTACTATATTCTTAAATTTTATTCAATTATATCTATTTGAAAATTTATCAATCAAATTCAAGACTGCTTAGCAGGACAGAATGTTGCATTTTTTAGATTTCCATATGTTTTCTTGTCAATGGCTATAGTTACTTGAGAAAAATTATTTTTTGTTATTTTTCTGCAATGGTCTTAAAGTTTCACATTATTAATTATTTTTTTAGAACAAAAAGATGAAGGTCTCAGTTTAAATTTATTATTTGATGCTGTTTGCGAACTGCCACAACCCAACAAGGAGACTCTTGCTTTCCTTGTGTTGCATCTACAAAGGTAAGGTACATCCAAGTTTTTTTTTTTTTTTTTACTGGTTGTAATTTATAATTTGCAACATAAAATAATAATCCGAAACAGCAGTGGCATCTATTTTTTAAATGGTAATTTTATTCTAGAATTTTTATTGTCTTGGAACATTAAGTTCTTAAAACTAATACTGCTTTTTTAATTGGATTCCCTTCTCTCTTTTGAAGAAAATTGCTTTCAGTGCTCAGAGTGTATAAAGTATATTACTTAAATTTAACCACTTGAAGGAAAGGATTTAGCACTAGCTCTTCCTTGATGCAGCTACTAATATTATTTAAAACAATAATTTTACCATAAAAAAAATAATTAATTTTCTAAAATGTAAAGTATCAAATTTATTTTATTAAATAAATAACAGAAATAGTCGAAATTCAATAACTGGCCATTTATTGACTAAACAACCTAAATTGTAGTCCATTTTCATTAAAGTATCTGTCTACCTGTGGAGACAGATACTTGCATTACATTATTGTACATTGATTGAGCATTATATTTCAATCAAATATAATGTACAATTTAATAAAAGACTTTTAAAAACAGACTTTTATATTTGTATTTAAAAGAATTTTTTTTAATCTTAATGACAATGATTTAAGAGTTTTAATTTATGATTCATAATTATGAGTATTACGGAATTTCAAAATCAATCAATTCTTAGTCGGGAGGTACTCAATCATGACAAATTTTTGAAATTTTCTGTTTATTTTTCATTGTGATGATAAATAATGAAAAATACTAATCAAGAAATTCTGCTCTAATTGAGTTTCTATAAATGTTGTCAATTTGGTTAAGAATAGTGAAAATTGCAGCAAAAATCAAAACACTTTACAAAAAATTCTATTGCACATATTCCTATTATTTTTATACACAACATATTTACAGCTATGGTGAAGGGAATGAACTAGACTAAAAAATCTGTGCATTTTTTGAAAAAGATTATTGTTATTTAAGTACAGCAAATATCACAAAATTCATTGTTGAAAATTATTTTGGACAGCTCTAAAACAAAAACTATTTAGCTCAAAAATCTATCACTATTTTATTTTTAATATGCAAGTTTTTAAGATATGTTTTGCATCAGAAAATAGTTTTCCAAAATATTCATGTAAAGTTTTCATTTGTCTTGCACTAAAACTGTTTTGTATGCATAAACTATGTTTAAAAGTAGATGTAGCTTCCAATTCTATCAGCATTAAAACTGTTCAAAACTTATTCTAATACACATGGCTTACTGATCGAACATATTATAAAATAAATTATTAAAGAGGTGGGTATTTAATAAAATTTTAGTAAGTATTCAACTTCTCGTTGGTACTTTCATTTTCATCTGTGGTTTATAAAAAAAAAATTACGTATCTCGGTTTCTATTTATCGTAAAATCAAAACAAACATAGATTTGAAAACCTAAATGAGAGTGTTTTTTAAATAAAATAGTAAAAAGGGGGAATTTTGTTCCAATACTGCTTTTTAAACATAGGCAGATACCTTAAAAGTTTTTTTTCTCTCTAATATGAATATTTGCCTATCACTTACTCTTTATAAATGTATTTATATTACCATAATTAGATAGGCATATACTGATTTCAAATTAAATACAAGCGAACCATTAATAAAATTTACTTTTTTATAGAGTTGCAGACTCACCTGATTGTCGAATGCCTCTTGAAAACCTTGCAAAAGTCTTTGGACCCACTATAGTTGGATATTCTTCAGCTGATCCATCAGATTCACATCTACTGGCAGAAACTAGGCAGCAATGTCTGGTATGTGTTCTGGAATTTTCACTGTTGTCAAGGCAACATAAAATTGTGTAACAATTCGTATGGCTAAATCTGATTTTTCTGAATTTAAAAATTATATTAAGTGTGCTCAGATAAAAAGAAGACTATGGTTATATGTAAAGCAGTTTTTAAAACAATATTATAACTGATTCGTGTTGATTAGTAAAACTATATAAAATTGACATTGAAATATTGATCTCTTTTCATAGAAAAAGAGTCGGTAATTTTAGTTTAGGAACTTCTGACAGGTCTAGTTTCCTGTAATATCCCTTTTCCACTTCACAATAATTAAGCATTTTATGGCATACAAGATACACAATTCTTTTACTTATCAACAGTTCAAATCTTTTGATTTGATTAGTCTTCTGTATGATTTCTACTCAGCCAAAGTTAGTAGTATTGTCAGTCCCAATGGGCTGCTTAGTGTGGTAAATCCTTGATATTTACCTGTCTCACCTCAACATTTACCCATTGGAATATTGTTAACTAAGGAAGAAATTGTTCTCCAAAACCTTTTTTGTCCTGCAATAAATTTGTTTGCTTTTTGTGTGATAAAATTATATAACTGTTATTTCGTGTTGATCTGAAAAAAGCCATCACATGTCAAATTGAGAAAGTAACTCTTTAGAAAGAAGGATGCTGATGTGAAGCAATAAATCCTTTGTGATTAGAGCTATTACAGTGATGACATTTTATAATCATTGTAAAAGTCGGTGTCTCAAAAAATTTGTTAAAATTTTTATAAATAACTTCTGAAATTCTCAAAAAGGTTCCTGCTGTTTATTTCTTAAATTCTGAACATGAATTTTATAATATACTGACTTTTACAAGAATATGAAAATGTTATTAGAGTGATAACACCAATTACAATGATTTATTGTACATTTGCAATTAGGAATACTACCACACCATTTATCAAATGTATTGACTCACCGGGATTTCATACAATGCTACTATAGCTAAGGTCTTCTTTTTGTTTGGGCACAATTTATATTTTATTTTTACCTTTGAAATTTTCATTTTCTGATTATATGCATCATCAAAATGTATGGGGGGAAACATAAACTCTTTTTCCCCCATATAAATGATTTAAATATGAAAGAATTTATTCATTGCATATCATAATTTTTTTCTTTAAAAAAAAAAAATACAGAACCTGCATGCAGAAATCCAAAAACTTTCTTTACCGTAATATCAGCCAATATCTTAGTGTCATTTAAATCTGTCTATTGTGATGTAAATAAATTTTTTTTCACAGTTCTTCACATATTTTTCTGTAGCAGTCTGAGAAGTTTGGGATATCCTCACAGTGATCACAAGATATATAATACATATTTTATTTAATTTTATAGGCTTGAAATTTTTGAAGAAGCTTATTATCTGAATTAAATATGTTTTCAAATTAATATAAATAATTCTGAATTGATTTGAAGCCCATATAATGCTATCACTCCATATATGTACAGCTTCAAAACATACTCTAATTGAGTTGTAAAAATTCAGTTTCATTCAGAAATTGGATTTTGCTCTGTCACACTCATGTAATTTATTCCAGTTGCTTACATAACTACTATAATTAAAATAATATTCATGAATCTTTTATAAATTGAGTTTTGCTTTCTCTGTAGGTAATGCATAGGTTACTTATGTTGCCTGCAGATTCTTGGGAAAGTCTTTTGAATGTGGAACTGCCAGAAGTCTTCAGTAGACAAGAAATTAAGACTCCTGATGTGACACCAGGTAAAAGAAATTTATTTCTGCATTGCAATAAACTTTGTCTCCAACTAAAAAAATAAAGACTGTTTGCTTATAAATGTGCAATAATCTATTAGTTAATATCTGTCTTTACATGGTATAAAATACTTTTTAAATGATTATTAACCAAATTTTCAAATGACTAATTTGAAAATAACAAGTATAATAAAAAACATCAGTATACTTGTGGAACTTACTAATTGATTTATAATTATAAAGTAAGAAAAGCAATGATCATTGATATTTCTTTTTTAATTTTAATTCAAACAATCTATTTTAACTCATATTTAACTTCCATTGTAATGTAAATACCAAATTCACAAGATTAACATTAAATTAGAAATATTATATAATATCAGGCAAGTTTCCCATTTCATTATAAATTTTCTCTTTTTAAAGAGAATGAATAAACATTGTGACTAAAATTTTATGAAATTGATTATTTATGTCAACAACTAAAAAGCAATTGTTATTTGCTGAGAGTGAAACAATCCTTTGAACTCCATTTTCCCATTTTCATCATTGTAACATCAACAACAAACATTTTTTCTTGCCATGATTTATATTGCCACGATCCAAAGTACCATTATATTCTGTGTTTCTTTTCCTGAATGCAGAAATACAGCATAATATTGCTTCTTTTCCTCTTCACTGATAATCTATACTTATAATAAAGCTCAGTGTGTGCAAGTTCTACAGGTCAGACCATTGGTGCTATAGCTGCCAAATGTAGCACATGTTTACCTTGGGGAGCCGTTAATGTGCACCTCTGAGCGGTTTTTTTTTTTTTTTAAATTGTTAATTTGAACTAATTAAAATTAATTAAAAATTAAGCAAAATTTTGATATTTCCTACCATAATTTTCGAAAATATTATAGCACATTAAACTGATTTTTTTTTTCATCATATTATAGATTTAAAAGAATTGTCTTTTTATTGATACTAATATTTTAATCAGAAAATTTAATTTCTATTTTTAATGAATTTTTTAAAAAATTTAATCATAATTTTTAACAATAAAAATAAAGCTTAAGCTGCATGGGCATGTTACAAGCAAAAGGAAAAAAATATATATATCTTTTATCAATATGTTGCCATCAGATTGACAAAAACTCAAATTTAAAAGTAATTAAATTATTATTGCAAATGAAACATATAAAAATGTAATTTTCAGCAAGTGTCTATATGAAAGAAAATAAATATGATTTTTTTTTTTTTTCTAAAAAGAAAATGTAAGTTTTTATAACTTTAACAGTATTAAAATAACAGTAAATAAAATAAATCAGCTTTATTTAAGGCAAATATGGTTTAATCAATATCTTTTTAATCCAAGACCCAAAGACTAATTTGTAAAACTTTAATAATAGAAATACATCTATAAAGAGAGTCTGATGATTACATAGTATGTAACATGAGTGTATAAATGTTTTAATAAGTCAGTCTTTAAAACTGATTGATTTGCGAATGTTTGAATATCACGATTCAATAAAAGAGGGAAGAACCTGAGAAATTTCTGTTGAATAATTCTGAAACATTGAAATTGGTGTGGATTAATTGCAATAAAAAATGCTTCAAAATCTGCTTAAAATTGTTTAAAACTTTATTAATATTAAACAAAAATATTATATGGTGAATAAATTGGTATCATATAATTGCTTGTTCATGAAGGTAACATATAAATCAATTTCATGCAATAATTACCTGGGAAGCTATTATCAAACAGAACGAAATGCTCACAATAATATTTAGCATTTTTGTTTAAGTGCCATGAAAATAGCATAATTCACTAAAGGACCTCTATGTGGCATATGCAAATTTTATATAGCTAGTGTTCACTATTTAGGAGGAATTCTTACGACAAATAAGTGCCCTTTCTGTTTTAATATAGTAAAATCAGCCATATATATTTTTAAATTTGTGATGCTGAAGTAATTCTACATTTCAATGAATACTGCAGTACCTCTCTTAATAAGCATAATTCATTATTAAGTCATGTTTGAAATACAAAATACTCATTAAGCAGGTAAATTAGGACAATTTACACAATTCTGAAGAAAAAAATACTTAAGCAATTTTATTAGTATTTTTAATCTATTGATTTCACAAGAAAATTGCTTATTTTTCTTTAGCTATGCTACTAAATTTGGCAAAAATTAAATGAAACTTGTAACACTTGTAATTACTGCCTTTTTGTAATCGTTTTCAACTTAGGATGCAATAATTTCCTGTGTCTTAAGCATCTTCTTTGTTTTATTGCATCTATTATTATTTCTTCCTCTCCTGATTATCTCCTCTGCAGCTTTACAAGCTCTTCATTGGTTCTGGCTAGTTTCTTTCACTAGCTAATCAATGTCTTTACTAACTATCTCTAGTCCCAGAATTTTGGCCCGAGACAAAATCTCAGTGATGAATGCTCTACAGATAGTTACTGAAATCAATCAGAGTTGACAATACTATACTATACTCATGTGGATATAAAAATTCTTTTCAAACAAGTACTCAATATAGATGAACCCTTTGCACTCGAGGGCTCCGGAGCGGAGCCATTTAATATTGGTCTTCGAACTCGAGGACTCCGCTACAGAGACAATGCAAATATGACTTTTCTTTTAATGCCTATAGCAAACTTACAAGTGAATATGATCTTTTCACTAAAATCGCTTCGAGTTGCTGGTAATACGAATGAAAAAAAACTTCGAGTGCAAAGGGTTAAAACAAGGCAGTCCAGCATGTAACATCTCAATGTCTTCAGATTTCCCATTTTTTCAAAACACTGCTCATTGTGCACGTCACATTCTTACATTTTGTTTTTCTCATTATACATGGTATCCTTACACAAGTTTTGACTATGCACATTAGAAGTGTTTTATTTGCTATTAAAGAAATAATATAAACTATATATATTATTACAGCACCTGTGGTATCAAGACTGGGACCCATTTATTCATCTGGCCAAAAACCAAGAAGTGCTCAAGTTGGCAGAATTCCACTAACACCCAGGTAGATATAACTGTCTGTTTGTCCCACTTGTATGCGCTTTTGTTTTTAACTTTTTTATATTGGTAAAAATGGAATATTGCAATCTTATTTCCCAGAGTACTAGAGTCTTGAAATTTTGTACCCTTATGTATATACAATGACAATAAACTATTAACATTTTCAGAAAATTATTAGTTATTCTAATTATATTGTAAATCTACACAAATAGTTTCATTAAGTAATGAGGAAATAAAAATTAAGTTAGAAATTAAATCATTAAAAAGAAATAGATAATGCATATTAAAAAACAAATAAGTTTTTAAAAACCTTTTTTATTAAATTAATTATGTTTGATAACAATCAAATAACATTTCCGTTTGAATTAAAACCATATTAGTTTTCATTGAGTTTTCTTTAAAAAGAAATTATTAATTGTTATAACTTTTAATATTAGGGAAAAATATATTTTGCTAAGTGATTTTTAAACAAGTCATGCATAAATGATTTGTTCTTTGTAGAATTTTTATTTACTTCTTGATTTGTAACAATAACTAAGCTCAGGTCTCTGGAGTGTTGCAATTTATAACTAAGTTGTAATTTATTACTAAGAATTTTAGTTTTTATGATGAATGAAAAAATGTGTTTATAAAAATTAGTTTTGAATTTAAACAGGCATTGTTCCAAACAAACTATCGGCATAAATACCAATGTACAATATTTGTTCTGAATTTTCTGATAAATCAAAAGAAACTTACATAGAATTTTTAAGTTTTTTTCAATTGAATAACAAAAGAAATACATGATTTATTTTATCTCTTGTATTAGAATTGTGAAGTTTTAAATTGACTTCTAAAAATTTAATACTTCTTCTTTTTCAGGAATGCAAAAAATTCTAGAACAGGAAGGCGATTTTTCTCACCTTTAAAATAAAAGTTTTTCAAGAGTGATATATCAAACTATGGTTTGCCAAATTTAGTCATTTAATTTAATCTTTTATCTGAAATTTAACTTTTTGCCATTGTTAACTTTTTTTATTGTAAATTTACATTTGTTTTCAGAGTATGGGAAAATTTATTTTGTAAATACTCTGGAATATTTGTTTTACTATGTTTTATTTATCAATATTTTTACATTTTGAGGATTTAAGAATATTAGTTTAAAGAAATGTTTGTATATTAACATTCATATATTATGCAAAATGCTCAGTAGCCAATTTTTCACACATATTACAACAATTGTTTTTCTTGCCAAATGTTGCAAATAGGACTAATATTTTCAAACTATGGCACATTAAGAATTTTTAAAGCGACAATTTTTAGACATATTTGTAAAATCTTTCTGAATGTGATTTCTGTAATATGTGTTTGCTTGTACTAACTCATTTTTAGAAGATTTCGCTCTGTACCTTACTTCCAATATTACAGCAGAAGAAAAACTTGTAAATAATTATATTTTGAAAACTAAACCATTATTGCCATTTATCTGTATATACATGGCAGAATCAATTCTTATTTGTAGTTTATTTTATATATTACATGCAGTGTATATGTAGAGGTAGGGAAAAATTGCTTGTTATTTAGTTTTAAATTATTCAATAAAATTTTTTTAATCAAACCTGGTATTGTCTTTCATGTTATAATTTTATAGTCTGTATAATATTTAAGGTTCTATTATCAGGAAAGTGTAAGTTTTGAGGGAAACAAATTATATTTAATTGTAACTGTTCTAGCAATTTCAAAGATATATCCAAATTTTTATAATTCCATTTAGTCAAAATTTATGTAATTGTTTATTTTTAAGTTCAAATCGATTAGTAAAACAGTTTTTGGAAGTTTTATCTTGCATCTAAGTACATATTCAGAAAAAGTATCCTCATTCAAATTATTGGTAATGCATTAATTCTTTAGAAGCATAGCTCCATAAGGTCTCAAATCTTGTGATCTTTTCCAAGACCAACTACCATACACTGATTTGAATTGTGACGATGACAAAAAGGGACTGCTTCCATCCCTCGTTTGTTAGGATGGAAGTGTGGTTCAACTTAAATTTTCTTTTACAGTAATTAATTGAAGAAGGCAAGGCATTGGAAGCAGGTGTCTACTAAAATACTGGTGGTGGGTGGGTCTAATGCCACGTGGTCATACCAAGCCCAAATGAGTGGAGCTCTTTCGAATGAAGGCAGAAGTGTGCGCCTTTCGTTGTGAACGAGCACCGCTGAGGTGAAAGGTCCACTTTGCTTCAACACACACGACTCAACCTTTTTAGGGGGCGGACAAATTCATTCATACACTCACTCATTCATCCATCCATCCATCCGCAAGTCAGAAGTTAGATCCAAATCAGAAATCGACTCATCTCAGATTCAGTACCCCCAGAGGTATAATTTGTGATGGGAACTTGGAGGACTTTGCAATCACGACCTGTTTAACGTGTCCCAACTGCCATTAGCCAGCATGGCAGTCTTTGGCAGAGACGAGGACAGAACCCGTGACCTTTTGGTTACAAGACTGACGCTCTACCAACCAGGATACCGCGACCCTACTAAAATACTTTTAGGTGTCATGTGCAAAAGGTAAGTTGTGACAAGAAAAGAGCAGAAGGCCAGGATAGAATGGTTGGTAGGGCATTGAATTCACATCCCTTGGGCTGTGGGTTTGAACCCCACCGGCCAAAGACTGCATGTATATGGTGACTGGTGCACATATAAATATGTCATAGCTCCCAAGTCAAGACAACACCACTAGGATTTGGATCCGAGGTAATCATTCTCTGATTCAGGTCTAACTTAAAATCACTGGCTATGTCAGTGGGCTTACTTAATTTTGATTTGTATCTTAGGTTTACGTTTTCATATCTGTGTATTCATTTATCAGTAAAAATATAATTAATCAATTTACTTAAGAATTAGACCTACAATTTATATTATTTTATTTGTTTCCTGCATTTAAGTTAGGTAATAAAGTTAAAGCAAACTATGAACAATTAATATCTTTTGATTTTTCTGTAATAAATTCTTGAAACCTGCAGAGTGGTATTTTAACACATATAAACAACCAATACAGAGCCTTCTAATTTAAGTCGACACATTACCAGCAACTGCTTTTATGCTTCAACAGGCCACATTCTACTTCACTTGCAAAAAAATTGAAGACTCCGAATAAGAAGTGATAAAATACATATTCGATTATAGTGAGTTGTGATTTTAAAAAAAATGCCACTTTTGTCTTCTGGTATTTGTGGTCAAATAAATGAATTTATGGAATTCCAGCCCATACAGCTTTTTTTATCATTCAACCTGCCCATCCATCTCCCCTTAGACCAGATACACAGGAGTATATGGCTGCCCAGCCAAATACTTAGATGGCTCACATTGGACCCACCTTGCCTTTATTTATGTAAAGTCTGAAATAGGCCAAGTTTCATTTGTATATTTTGAAATATATTCTGAAATTAGCACATGTAATAAAATTTATTTTTAGTAAAAAAAAAAATCTTAGCAAAATATTCAAAACATAATTGCAATTTTATACATTTAGAAGTGTAATTTAAAACTGGTAAAATTTCTGTGAACAAAACATTTAATTTGAAAATTGTTTCTACGAGTGTATGAAATATTTTTCTTTTAATTATTAAGTACATGAAATTCAACTACATGAATATTGCAATAAAGGAACATTTTTCAGCCACATATTAAATTAGTTATCAACAATTCTATGACATTCAATTTTTTTATAAATATTCTGGCTTAACATTTATTTATTATAGCTGCTCTTGGATATCAGTTTACTCTCTAGGAATTTTGTTTGTGTTCATTTAATTTCATGTCCTTGATTTTGTTTGAAAATTATTTTTAAAGATCAAATTGATGTAGATATTAAAGATGTATAATTTTACTAATAGTAGATTACTCTGTTCTTAATACAAATGAACTTTTCTAATTGAAATCAATCTTATTCTATCATAGTTTTATTAAAATATAATTCTCGATCTTCTGACTTTCACGATATTATTACTTTACTGTTATGAATACAAATTACGTAAACATTAAAAACAGAATTCATCTTTCTTCACTTTTAACAATGGAAAAGAAATTACTTTATTTGATATTTGTTGACACAATAAAAGCAGTGTGAATTTTGGGCAAAAATATTAAACTATTGTTAAAAATTAGAAGGGAGGATTTTTTAACTGTCAAAATTAGAAGAAAAAAGTGTTAAATTATTAATTGTTGAAAATATAACTAAATTTTCATATTATGAGAAAATCGTTCACATGCTCTAGTATTTTGTGAAAGTTATGGTGAAAAGTTTCACAATTAAGCTAAAGTTTTTTAAAAAATTACTCCAAGGTATTCATTTTCACTTTCCAAATTATATTTATACCAAATTTGATTGTTGTACTTCAAACAAATTGTCCTACAGAGTGCCAAATTCACATGCATCGTTTTTACTAATAGCAGATTTTTTTCTATAATTATTTATCCCTTCCCTTCAGTAAGGCTGATATTTACAAAATAAACATTCATGCATCTATAAAGGCATGGTTTTACTCTGTATTTATATTTTTCTTCACTATTTCATCTCCTTTCAATTCTATTAAGTGGTAAATGATATGTTGTTTCCAGTCCTTGATTAATAACATTTCTCTGCTTCATTAAAATGTAAAAGATGAGTGTTCAGTTGAGGTCCTTTATTTAATCATTTTACAATACCTAATTTTCTTTTTCATACATACTATTTGGATTCCTTATTTATTACTTACATTTTATAAGACCTACTACTTATACCTTCATGAACTAGTGGGAAAATCAACAAGAGAAAACTGCCAAGTTATGTCTTTGGTGATATAGTTTGATGTAAAAAAAATGAAAACTTTTTTCATACATTCTGAAATTTTATTTTAATCTTTTAAATATCTAATTATTTGTACTTTAATAATGTTTGCATTCAACCATAGTTTTTTTAAAAAAAGCACACTACTTTTAACATTATCACTTTCTTTTTTTGGAGTCTAGATCAATCTTTATCATCACAAATGTATAAAGAAATTGAGATAAAAATTGATTGACCATTCAAATGGTTTAGCATAACATTAACTTAGGCATACAACAGAAGCCATAAAGGCATAGCTTCACTTCATAGACCAGTTCAATTTTGTACTTATGTAATAGAATTGGCACAAAAGTTCAAAGCGTGTTCTTTAATTCAGATTTATTTTGCTGTCAAACAATAATTCTTCACAAATCAAAATAGTTCATTTTACTTGCATATGCTCAGCATCCTATAAAATGTTTTATAAAAAAACAAAAGTCGACTTTGCACTATTTGTCTGTTTCATAAAAATCTGATATTAATTGAAAAATGCTCCAATACTTCTCATGTATACAGTTGTTTTAAATACAATTTTGTAAACAATTCTTTATTATTATTACTATAGATGTTATGTGATTTCATACATGCAAGTTTCAATTAGACTGCAACTTAAAATATTAAAGAAAGCAATATCAAACATTTTTAATTATTTTATTGAATTTCCTTCAAAAGAAATGAATAGAAAAAAGAATATTACTCTAATCATAATTAACATTAGCAATCGTATAATATTTGAATAGTGCATCAAATTACTTTTGCTTGTAGTTTTCATATTTTATATTACAACTCACGGGGCTTTTTGTTTTGTTCTTTATAATAAAGAATAAAATTCCATTACCTGATAGCTTCAACCACTTAACTGTTTTGCTCATATGACACATGTGCATGGATTTATTGATTTCTGATTATTGCAACCAAAGAATAAATCCTCCGTAATGATTTTAATTCAATATAAAAATTACTTAGAATACATAGATAAGTGAAGTATTCAATGGATTTTCATTTGAATCATCATAAGGGAATATTCCTAAAATTAAAGGTGTCGTCTAATTAGACAGTAAAAAAAGTTAAGTGGTTAAAAAATTTACCATCAGAACATTTTTATGGCAATATTAAGATAAGAATAAAATTTGTTCAAGATAAAATATTTTTAATAATACGATTTTTTTTATATATTTAAGTTATGTTTGATATATAGTGAAAAGTTGTTAATGTCAAAAATATACTTACCGATTCCCAAAATGCGTAAATTGTGTTTTATATAAATGTCTTTTGCAGTTGAGAAGAAATTTGATATTAGCAATATATATATACAAGTAGAATTATTTACTTATCCATAAAACAGAAAAATAAAAAAGATAAATATTTTATTCAAAACAATCTTATAAGAATGCTTATTAAAGCAAATGATTAAAATATAAATTATTATAATTATAAAAATAATACTAACTATATAATAAATTATTTTATTTAAGATTAAAGAAAACTCACTAGAAATAATATACCTTAAAAATAGCTATTTATGTAAATAGTTAAATTATAATCCTTTATTCTCATTAATATCTTAATTCATGCCTTTTATTCTTCATCATGATAAATTTTGATTGATTTTCAAAAATTGAAAAATAAACAAATTAAAATCATTACAGTGAATAAAACTGTTAATAAAATCCACTTTAAATGAAAATTCAAATCTTGATTATAATCTACATAATGTTAAAAATGTGTTATCAAGATAACATTTCATGAAAAATGGTCTCCATCCCTTAAAAGAAAAAATCATTCTTGACAATAAAAGTAATCACATAATTTTATTGAAATATTTTCTTTTTAAGTAGGTAGCTGCTGCAAGCATTATTACATCGAAATAATTACATACCATAGTAAATCTTTAAACATTTACTTTAAAGTTATGAAAATTCATTCAACACACTTCATAAAAAACAGCAATATTCAATATTTTACTTCATAATAATAAAATTGCTACGGGTTTTTTTTTTTTTTTTTAACTTTATAGCAAGTTTTACAACTACAATTTTAAGAATTTCATTACATCTGGAAATCCCGCCATCTCCGATGACATAGTCAATATTGCCACATTTAGCGATTAATCAATATAAAAAATTCAACTTTAACGACCGCACCCGAATCTTAAGTCTAATCGATAAGTAGTAGAAGGAAACTACTAAAAGTAAAAAGTTCATTTCGCACTGAACCAAATTATTGGTTAGCAATACAGACAATTGGTTTCAGTTTATATTATATAAGAGATCTTTAATTACCTAAATAGTAATTCATTAAAAAAATTTAATGAAGTAGTTCAAACACAGGAATAAATTAAACAAAGACATAGCACTTAGGTTAAACTGAAAATAAGAAAATTTCGTTTGAAAATGTCACTTTTAACGAAAAATATTACTAGTGGTTGTACCAGGATAATGCCGCCGTTGAGTTCGTACAGTCTCATCGTCATCTGTCTTAGCTTCAACTTCTTCTTCGGTAGTTTTTTCTACGTCAATCTCGGCTTCGGCTTTAGCTTCGGTTGCATTTTCTTCAACGGTGTCATCTTCTGTTTCATCAGCTTCACGGAAGTGTCGCCTTTGAGTATGTATACTCTGATAGTGTTCAATTTTCGTTTCAATTCCAGCAGCAGCTACTGATCCAGTATTTTTTTCTACATCGGGGTTGGTTTCAGCTTCAGTTGCATCCGTCATATCGTTTTCAATAGTTGCGGTTGTATTTACTTCCAATTGGTCACTCATATTTAATACGAAAAGGTATGTCATCCACAACAAAAAGGCTGAAAAGAAATGGCAATTTGAATTACAACACTAGTGCCGGTGTTGCCCTGCCCATTGTATCCGGAACCACTGGACCCTATCCTTTGAAATTGACACTTTCTAGAGATCGGCCGTTTGTATGTCAACCTAAATGAGTACAATCACAGTGCATCTTACAAATCAGGCTTGTAGCATCAGGCTGATGTTAAGTTTGCTGTGATTGGACTCCTAAAGGTTGACATGAGCCTGACGATTTGCCCACATATTGCTTAGGTTTACACTTTGAGATCCTTTTGCCAAGCATTGCTGTGGGTATAATTTATTTTGGCTATCATATAAGAATATTCTAGTTTCTTTTTAAATTCCACTATAATATTTCTGCTGAGTTTTAATTATGGTATATACTTTTTGAACAAGTTTTTATACATTCAGGATAATAGATGAATAAGGGTAAAAAAAATTCATTGTTATGTTTATTTATGGCGAAAACTTATTGCGTGCATTTTATTTCCTTATTTACTCATGATAGAAAATTTGTGATAGTAAATAAGTATCAAAATATTGTAATTCATTCTATATCTTTATCTTTTTGTTTACTAATCATGGACTCGCATGACAACTTTCTAATCAAGACTGAATTAACTTTCAGAAAGTATTGTCTGATAATATTCCACCTTCAGAAATGCATACTATTTTCACCAATCACCATGTGTTCTCTTTTAATGACTAATTCTCTTCAACTGTATATAAATATTATTCACTTTCTTTTGCTCTGTTAGACTTTGCAAATTCCAAATTTGACGTTTATTTCTCTTGTTTTAATTCTATTGAATTAAAACAATAATTTTTTACTCTATTGAATTTAATTTTACGGTTAATTTCATCAGGAAAATTAACAATTTTTGTACTTTTTAAAATTAACTATACAGTTTTTTGCATAATGAGTTCAAATAAATAGACTGAATTAAAAGAAAGGTAAAAAGTTTGTTTGAGTGAAATAATTATAGAAGAAGCAATGAAAGACTGAACTTTTTGTGCGATTCTTTCTTATGAAGTATAAACAAAACAATATCGAACAATCTTTTTATATGCACGTTAATTTTTTATTATGCATTTTACATTTTAAATCAACTGAATAATTTGAGCATGTATTTCCTAAATAATGTTGGAGTATTATTAAAGCAAATGTCTTCGATTGTCATGAAATGATTGTACTCGATGATTCAAATAAATACCCAAATAATTTTGTATATCATTTTCCTTCATTTATTAAATAATTATAAATATCAATAATAAATAAAATGCAAAAAAAATCATAAGGTTTGAAGAAAACTTTAGTTTTTAGTTGTATTTGCTGCATTCTATTTATTAATTGTCAAGGATCATTGCAAATAAATTTTTCATAGTTAAATCTTGACTATATTCATCAACAGCATGCAGTTAATATCCTAATAATTTATATATATAATTTATTCAATAACTTGTAAATAAATTAATTTTTGTTTATATATTTTAGACTATAGTTATATTTTTTTCATCATAACATAATTTTTGGATTTATTTAAAAACAGTGCATCTTTTATTTTTTATTAATAATAAATATAAAAATTATTTAAAGGTGTGTATGACACATGTATTTATTTGTCTTATAGTAAGAATGGGAATTCAAATCTTGAAATTTACTATGGTTCTCAGGAAGAAATTATATTAAAATTTGCTATGGTTCTCATTAAGCAATATTGACAATAAATATATGTCGATGACTATTTCAACATATTTATTATACATTTGATACATAAGATTAAAAGTAAGTTTACAGTTATTTTTTGTGTATAATGTTACATAGTTTCCAATGATTTTTAATAGTCAATCTAGTGCTGTAAAATTTCTATTATGATTATTAAATCATATGGGTTCAGAGAAACTTGCTAGAAACTCACAGTATGCACAATTGAAAACATTAATACATCTACTTATTTTATGCAAGTTTAAAAAAGAGATTTTAAAATCATTTGAATCAATAATTCAATTTAAAATATCTGACTCAAATTTTATACAAATCTCTTCTGCTTTTAGATTAATTTTATCAACAATTATGTCTTTCCTTTTAATAAATCTTTTTGCATAGCAGTGCGAGAAATAAATGGCAGTATTTATAATTGAGTTTTCCCATTTTATTTTTAGCTGCTATTTATGACAATCCTCTTGTTTCATGAAGTGTAATGCATTGTAACCAGGTCATTTTGTAATAATTTTAATTTAAAAAATTATTTTATTTTTAAGTTGCGATTTATATTTGCATTTACTTTAATAGCATTTATGTACTTCTCATTACCTTGTAGCTTTGTTTATTCCTAATATTATTCAATCTAAAGATAAATATTTAGTTTGGTTGTCTTCAATCATTCATAATAAATTTATTTGTTATGTAGTTTTCTTTTTAATTCAACAAAATAGAATGTATCATATTTACCTGATTCGCAGTTATTTTATTAAAAGGTCATCTGTTTTTAAGTTACAATACTTAATTTTTAGCCACTTATTTTTTCATTATGGCTCCTATAATATAAGTTTGTCTGTGTTTTTCCGGTGATTATATCTTTGTTTTTTAAATATCTCATGCTCAAAAATGGATGTAACATTGCAGTATTGATATTTAATAATATTCATCTTGAAAATATTGGATAAGAAAATGGAAGATTTGCTAAGGAAGAAAATCCAGCTGGCAGTGGCAAATTAGATGATCTGTCCATCTGTGATAGCAGTTATTTGCATGTATCACAGCTGTGATAGATCTTCTTGAATGGATATGCCAATAACTTATTCATTTGCATCTTAGTGTAATATTGATTTTTATATTGCATTGTGGTCTGTGAGTCCTCCCCCTTCCCAAATAACACCTTAAAATTTTTTTAATAGTTGCATAACTATTAATATTTTTATTTGCATATTCAGTTTATTTTCATATATATATATATATTCAGTTATTCAATAATGTATCTATAATGGAAAATTGAGATGCCATTAGTTCATTTTTTTAAACTAATTCAAAATATGCAATGTATGTAAATATTTTGAGCTACACCTACATTTTAGAGGTTTTTTTAAAAAATTCTATTTTTGAATTGTGTCTATTTAATAAGTATTATATAGATTTTAGTTTTTTTTTAAATTTCATTTATAAATAGATATGATCTAAAAATAGAATAAATGTCTTAATTCTTGGATGATTATTAATGCATTTTAACATTGAGTACTAAGAAAATGAATTTGAATATGAAGTAATAATTCTTATTTCATTAGTTAATGAATATTAATTATTCTAGTTAATTATTAATAATAAAATTAATATGATTTTATAAAATTACTAATCAATATTCTGCTTTCATATTTAACTTAGCAAAAAGTATGAAAAACACAATAGAAATGCAATGATGCCTGCCATAAGAAGTTCATTTAGTTTTATTTTTTAAAGTTATTAAATATGTATTTTAATATGGAACTATTTTTAATGCACTCTAGAAATTAGGAGTAAAGAAATCTAAAGACTAAAGACTAAGACTATGTTTTTTAAAATTTTTATTGTTAAATAATATTCACTATGAGAAGGTATAGCTTTCAAAAAATAAAAATGTAAATAATGCTGATAAACGTTATCCCCTTTGCTTTCCGTACAGAAAAGCCGAAATAATTTTTCTACTTAAGTAAAAGTATAAAAGTAATTCCAGAAATCCTAATTCAATTTAATTGTCATCTACTCCAATTTAATTCCTCTCCCTTTCAATTTGTTCTTCCTGTTATTTTGTTTATTAATTTTCTTCACTTTTATTTTCTACTTATTATCTACCACAGTGTAAAATTAATACTAAATTTCCATCCATGTCAGCTGATTTATCTGTTTCTTTAATTGAAATGGCTAATTACTGCTTTTAATATAAGCGATGAACAACTGGTCACCGAAAGCGATTAATTTCTTTTAAGGTAAAAGAATATATATCAATCTTTTGCTTATATATTGAAAAGTATTAATTTTGAATAATATTTAACTCAAACGTCGAAGTCTGATACTACAGGGTGATTCTTCTTTTCTGCTTGAATCAAAAATGCCAATAATGAGGGTATCCCCCCCCCCATTAAAAATGTCATCATTGGAGAAAGCGAGTAACTCTATTTTAAAAATGGCAGTTCACTTAAATTGAGAATAATACTAATGTATTTTTCCTAAATTAATAGAAACATTTTTATTTCTGTAGGCAATAAATGGTGATTGAATATTTAAGTAAAGATTTTTGTATTGCTTTTTGTTTAGTTTTCTCTGCATTCAAATCTAACGGAGATCCATGCCGATTCTGTAGTGCAATTTAAAAGAGACCGGTTTTTTCCCTCCACAATATAGTTAAAAATTATTTGTGGAATAGTATGATTAAATTGTCTCGGTTATTTATGGAAACTAATATTATCAAAGAAATATAGACAAATTTTTGTTTGAAGCAAGAAAAGTGACATTTTGATAGTAGTAAAAGAGCATCGTATTCGAGAAATCTTAAAATAGAGAACACGGAAAAGGCTCTCGTGTTGTGGGTTAAAGATTTAACTAAAAAACGAATCCCCTTTCACAAAGAATTAATTCAAGAAAAAGCTAGACAGTATTTCAACCAACTGAAGGATTTAGAACCAAGTTCGTCATCCTGTTTACAGAACGTGAAATTTTCTGCTAGCAATGGCTGGTTTGCTGGATTTTTACAATGGTTCGCACTTCACAATGTGAAAGTACAAGGCGAAGTAGCGTCCGCCGATGAAACAACTGCTATGAATCAGCACAAAGTATTAACGGAAATTATTGATGATGGCGGAGATTGCCCAGATCAAGTATTTAATGCAGATGAAACTGGGTTATTCTGGAAAAAGATGCCCAGACGAACATTCATTGGGAAATCGGAGAAAACTGTAAGTGGTTTTAAAGCAGAAAAGGATCGAATCACACTTCTTCTTTGCAGTAATGCCTCTGGTGCAAGGATGTTAACACCACTTATTATAAACAAAGCTTTACATCCGCGTGTTCTAAAAGGCGTAAATTTATCTGAACATCCAGTGCACTTCATGCCAAATAAAAAAGCATGGGTCACATCAGCTGTATTTACAACATGGTTTAACGATTCTTTTGTACCAGAAGTTGAAAAATACATCAAAGAGATGAGTCTTCCGTTTAAAATGTTCCTAATTGTAGATAATACACCTGTCATCTCTGTATAGAACATCTTAATGTACAAATAGTGTTTTTACAACCAAATACGATTAGCCTTACACAACCACTGGATCAGGGCATAATCACAAATTTTAAGAAACGTTATATTAAATTAACTTTCAGCTACATTTTAAAAAAGCTAGAGAACGATAAATTAAGCCTTACTGATGTTTGGAAAAAAATTTCAATATTAGACTGCATAAACCATATTGCAGCAACTGTATAAATCAAACAACACGCATTAAATTTGTGTTGGAAAGCGATCTGGCCTGAATGCTTAATTAATAGAAACGTTACCAAAAACGCGTCAACGTTATTATCTGAAATTAGTGCGCTCGCTTGATACTTTCGACGAAAATGACCTGGACGAGATGATTGAGGACCAAACTGTAGATGATAGTGACATTATCAGTAGTTTGATAGATTATGAAAATGGACAAGGAGAACCGGAATCTATTACAGCAGATAAAATATATGCAGGGATCAAGATTTCTAAAAATTTGGAAAAGCATTTTCTTAAAATAGATACCAATGCGGAGAGACGCTTATAATTCCAAAAAGAGTTCAGATCATGTATGTCTCATTATCGTGGCGTTTACAAGCAATTGACCAGTCGACCGTCGCCACAAAAACTGATCACTGACTTTATGGTACCAAAAACCAAATCAATTGAAATTATATCTTCAAGAGACGAAAGCGATTTTCAACACAAGAAGATGTGCATTTTGGATTACGACGAGTAGCAGCAAACTATTTAATGTAAAATTTGAAAACCTCTCCATGTATATGTGCAATGAAGAATTAAATATTTTTGCAATTTCTTTAGGTCTAATTTTATTATTTAATTTAATTGAAAGCATCCTCTCATCTATTTCATAAATCATTGATGTATTTTCTAAGTCCGACTTTTTTTATGCGGTCCCTATCCACCGCTCAAAAACAGGTTTTACTGTATATTAAAAGATAAAAGTTATATCCAATATGCAGAATTAAATGTCAATATATCTTGCGATATTTTCAGAACAGTAGCCAGCCATGATATGACTTTTATCATCATGTTTCAAACTAGGTAAATTGTTATTAGATAAAGTAAAATGTTCACCAATGGCTACGTTTATATGATTTAAATAAAATTAAATACAACAAAAATTCCTGGGAAACCAGATGGTCCCAAAAGGTAACTAGATATCCTTCATTGTTGAGAAAAGGACTCACTTAATTTAAAAATCTATGAAAATTAAACAATGTAGTCTGCTGTCTTCAGACCAGCATCTTTGAAAAATTAAGTATTTTTACTTTAAATTCCCATACAAAACATTTGTGTTCAGTAACTATTTCAGAAGTTCTAAGCTGACTTGTCTTCATTAGAAAGGTCCATGCACACAATAGACAAATTATATGAAAAATCTTAAAATAACATTTCTTAAAATGTGATAATTATAGGAAATCATAAAGATGAAATTATAGTTAACAATTTCACTGAAATTAAGTATAACAAATATGGTTGAAGAATCTGAAAATTGCTATTTTCTTCAGCGGTAAGAAAAGGACCCAGTAATGTAAAGTGACCTTAAACAAACAAGGATATTTTATAAATCAATGATTCCATCCTATGATATTTAAACCAAAACCTTCAGAAAAAATTATTTGATTTAATAATGTATTTATTACATATAACAGATCTAAATTACAAAATCATAAATAAGTATTTACACCTTAAACTGGCATAAATGATACTTTTTTTTCTTTTTTTTTGCTATAATTATTTCAGAAATTGCAAGATGAAGTCAAGCAAAAGTAAAAAAAAGTTGACATTTATTTTCATAACTTAATTAAATGTTTAAAAAATAATTAATAAAAAATAATAAAAAGCAGAAATATGCTGCTAATAAAAAATGAACTACAGAATGGTATGCGTAAATTTCATGTCATAAATGCTTAGTAAAGTAAAATTATTTTGTTGAGGAAATCATTAAGACAGTTTCATAAAATATTTAACTTTTAGGAAAACTTAATCCCAGATGGTAGAAATAAAATTTCTCTAATCTTATCATTTCATTGAAGATCTTTAAAAAATTTTTTTTTAATTTAGCCTTTAAAAAAATAATTGTATGATTTTCTAAAAAAAGAAAAAAGTGTTTTAAACCATTAAATCATATGGCATACTTTTTTTTTTTTTTTTCATTATTTACATTTCTCAGCAAACGGCTAATTTATATTAATTTTGATATTTTTCTAAAAAATGTTTGCATAAACTTCCCTTAAAATTCATATCTCATTGTCACAAAATAATATTTTATGCATTTTAAAATTCACAGTTTAAAATTAAATTAAATAATATATAAAATAAAATTAATGTACATTATGATGATTTCAAACACCATCTATTTATTCTCTTCCTCTCTGTACAAATGCTTTTATTCAATAAACAGGACAAGAATTATTTTTAAAAATTATTATCAAATATATGATGTAAAGGATTGATTTTTAACATTCAAATTATTTAGCTGATCTTGAGATTTATAACTATTAACACACATAAAAAATAAATTTAAGTGAGACAATATAAGTGTGGGCAACTCCTAGCAATATGAACATTTAAATCTACTTCATGGGGGAATTCAACTTTTTAAGGTGTACAATAATTAAAGAAATATAAGAATTTTTTAAAATAAAGCTTTAAGCAATATAGTCATGTTTGAAAATAACTGATGTAATTGATGACATTTAAATTCCTTTGTAATACAACATTTTTATTCATTTCAGTTAAACATTTAAAAATAACATTGAACAACTTGCAATTTAATTAATAAAACCATGCTTTTAATTTACAATAGTTTTATAATATTATATGAGTTCAGGACTATCACCAATTCTTTTAAGAAATGGCAATGTTATCAAAACTAGAATATCACTTTTTGTCTAAGGAAAGGCTATTATATACATGTAATTTTATTAAAAATTGTTTCAGTGCACAAGCTTTTGACTAAAGGAAGAACTATATTGCTATTTAAAGGACCAGTGATTCAGTTTAAAACATTACCACTGTAAAATGGCGAATTTTTATTAGTAATTCACTTGAAAACATTAAATGTTTACAATTTGCCAGAACTTTATCTGGGTATATGAAAAGGACAGGCTAGTTTATTAGCATGATTTATAATACAAATCTTTTGCACACACATATTTATTATTTACAAAATTAATATAAGTAAAGACATTTTATTCAATATAGTATTTTGTTTCTAGGCAACATAATTCATCAGCCAATTCAATCAAACAAGAAATGAGTTTTATAATATTTTAAAATTAAATAGGAAGTTAGACATGAGAAGAAAGAATAGGAAACCTTTTTAAAATACTAAGAATTATTAAAGCACAAACCCTTCATTTGAAGTGTTAAAAAATTTATCTTATACATTAATTTTCTTTATCTACTTAAAAGAATTAAAGAGGAATTACAAAGGAATTAAAATAAGAAACAAAAAGAAAGTGCAAAGTACTGATTTATTCTGATCTAATATCACAAGTTCTATTCTACACAAATCATACGTACTGTTATTTTACTTTCAAAACATCACTACATGCAGTAATTTTCTTTTATGCATAGTATGCTATTTGTTTTTTAAATAATTGTTCAAGTGATTATTTAGCAAGACAGTTTATAAAGGTTGTGGTGAAGCTTGGGTGTTATATTTAATACAAACAAACAACATATTTCAGTAACATTCATGTTCGTAATATAAGACAACCATACAAAAATGAAAAGAAGAAATCTAATATTAAATCATCAGTTCTAATATAATATTTTTAAAAATTTTCAAAACACAGAGAAAAAAGCTGAACACTTAATATTTGAATACACTGACAACCAAATTTCATGAAAAAAGATCCTTTATTTTAAAAAAATCTATTTTAATAATAATTGTATCTGCACACCAACAGTATTATAAAGAAAACTTTAAAAGTAATAAATCCAATAAAAATGCAGAATATTTTTATAAGTTTTAGTTAATTCTTTTAAAGTTGGTATGAAACAAGACCTGCTATTTCTATATTACAGCCCAATACATATTTCATGATAATTATGAATATTTAGAAGTTACAGCAATTATTTCCTTTTTTTTTTATCTGTTGAGTTTTCTTTTTTAATAATTTTAAAATTAAAAATCTTTAAAATATAACTTATAGCAAATATAATAAAATATGTAAACATAATATGCTTCTTAACTTTAAATTGAATTATTAACTAATTATATCTAATTTCAATACAAATAATTATATTAATATCAATTTAGATAAAATAAAAAAAAAGACATAAAACAATTTGTGTTCGTCAAAAGGAGGTTCAGGGAATTTTTAAAAAGTAAACTGTTTGCAATATATATTAAATAGCTCTTTAAAACAGGCAGAAATTCAATTGAAATTTTTTTTATTTACTACATAGTATTAAATATTACTTAATAATTGTAATTGTTTTCTTAAAGCCACTTTGAAAGCTAGGTGTACAATGGCATTCTATGCTTATTCTCAACTTATTGCTGTTTATATTCGCTAAAACTTCTAAAATTGTCATCGACAGCATGTATTTAATTTTGAAAATGCATGTTATAAGATTGAAAGTATGACTGAAAAAACATTCTCGTGTATCATTTCACACTTATTTGGATAAACAATAATTCAGTTATATAAAATCCGCTTTTTTCTTTCCATCTCTAATGTAAATAAACACGTATCTTTTAACCAATCACAACAAAGACTGAGAAGGAGAGCCTGTGATTGGACTCATAAAGGTTGACATACAAACGGTCGATCTCTAGATTGTGGTTCGTTCCTATCCTTTGATCCTCCAGTTCGTTGAATGGACAAGATTCTTTGGGTAACGGTAACGACGTATTTAACGGAGCGCCTAGCCCGGCAAGTATGGGGCTTGATCTCCGTTACTGAAGATGGTGGCCTGGCTTTCAGTGTATGTCGTGGTCAGCTACGATGTCATCTGAAGTTGGGAAAAGACGAGAGAACTGCAAGTCAGTCGTGGTCGGAGGTGCAGGGGAAGTGTCATCCAATCGTGAGGTCAGGATTCTGGAGCCGACTCCTGAGGGCCAATCAGAGGAGATCATCTTTGGTCTAGTTGCAGATGGTACTGAGAGATGGAAAAAATGCTGTGACAGATAGGGATGACGAATATTTTCAGAACGGTTATTACGTCACCAATATCAGAAAGTCCCAGATACCAGTGATCAATACTTTTCATTGAGAGGTGTGATTCAAATCACACCATGGTAAGGGTGTGATTCAAATCGCACCATGGTAAGGGTGTGATTCAAATCGCACC
>JAPMOQ010059770.1:66547-87873 GCA_026543055.1 Argiope trifasciata
AATTTATAACAGAAAATCTAAATGCTGGCGTCACGTATATATCAATACTTTTGTTTACATAACATCAATTTTATCAATAAATTGAATTGAATTTTTGATTAATTTTGTTAGGAACGTTAAGAGACTGGTAACATCGCAAAAGTCTTTAACACCGTAAACTCTTTTTTTTTTTAAAGTTTATCAAAGAACATATATTTCTTATATAAAGCAACAGATTTATAAAATCTTTTTTTCTAAAAAAAGGAATTTCAAAGATTCTGTATTTATTTTACAATATTTTGAAGCATTTTTTTGTTGATTTGCAAATGAGAATATTCATTAAAGGATAAAACTGTGTGAATAAGTGAGATAGATGCATCTTGTGTAAAGTGCAGCAGGAGTTATAATTCCATGTCTCTATGTACATTCTAATGCAAAATAATCCAGATAAATGCTTCAAAGATGCGTGGGCAATAATTTACTTTTGAATATTCAAAAGTATAGCATTCATAATTATGCCTTGAAATAACAATCTGTTGTTTACTTCGTATCAAATAAAGAATTATATATTACTTCACTCATATTTTATTACTGATAGGGGTGTTACTTATGAAACGAAACTACAACTGCACATATAAGTAGTAACAGGGGCAGTAACAACCTTAAAATTTGCAGGTTCCAAACTGGAAAGCAATTTTTATCAGTACTTTATTATAATAATTAAAAGCAATCTAACAGTCTAATACTACCATTTATCTTTGCAATTAAGGTAAAGATCAATGATAGTTTTTACCTCTCTACTTTCTCTTATGGTTATGTTTATGCAGTGCAGCGTATCCGTATTTCTTTATACTGTTAAATAGAATAAAGTATGCATGAAGCACATCTTCCTATCCAATTAGATTGGAGCGAAAATTGGATACATGTTTGTAATAATGATGTCAAAGCAAAGCAATTTCCTTTATCCATTTTTTTAAATGATTAATCAAACTCTCATGAATAGACAGACTGACGGATAATCACTCCTTTTACAAATTATATTAAAAAATTTAATACAATTATATATTTTGATAAAATTACAGGATATATTTAACTTATCTAGTTGCTTTTGTTTTTAGGTATCATGTTCACTTATAACCGATTCTGCAAATTTTTAGTTTATATTTAAAATTTTGACCAATAGATATGTCATCAATGATCACCTGCTCTCCGTACTTTTTAAAAGAAAATTTTAGACATTATAAACTTACCTAAATTTATGTGGAATAAAATACTCTTGCATAATATTTTAAAAGTGGTGGAAATAAACGAGAGAAAAAATTGCGGTAAAATGTCGATTGTTTTAAGTTGTATTAAGATTTTAAAATCACTAGAAAAGTATGCAACAAAAATAAATTCTGGATAAATATCTTTGATATGCATTTACATTGGTACAATTCATAAGGTTTTGAGTTGTATATTTCATTACTTCATTTAAAAACGAAAATGTAATTATTTTTTAATAGAGAATAATGATTATAAACAATATTGAATTCTGATAAAACAGCTACGAGATGTTTTAGGGCCTGGATAATTAATATCTAAATGGCCAATTATGATACTCTAATACATTTTTTTTACCTGTCCAACCAATTTTCTGACTAATTTTTGCTAAAAATACCCAGCAAAAGTTAAGAAAACAATTCTCCGTGCAACGATTCGCAAAATGATGTTATCAACTTTCGGGGTTTGACTAAACAGAACAGTCTTCCCATTCACTATTCTTAGAATCCCTTAGACTTTGAAGTAGAGCACAATAAGCGAAAGCGATAACATTTGACTTGAATGAGCCTGTCCTACCCTTAGGGACTCTTGACCTCTTGTAAATTTGAGGGAACACAAAAACTCGTTTGCAGTGCTTCTCGTTTGAAAAACCGATGCGTTTTTGACACAGGTTTCGTTCGCATTCCTAGCTTTTCAGAAGTTTCACATGTAGAATGAAACCTTCCAGATCGAAGATGGTAATCTAATTAAAAGAAATCTCCATGAATCTCATGGCATCTACATAATTTTCAATAAAAAAAGGATCTCTTTTACAGAATTTTTTAAATAATAAATCGGACAATAATTTAATTTAATTTAACTTAACAACAAAAAAAGAGTATCATTTAAGATATACTTGCCCTTCAAATATCCGGTTTAGTCAGTGTCAATAAATGATTAATAAAAAAATAGATTAAAGCAAAATATAATAAATAGAAAAAAAAGTTTTTTTTTCATTTTTTTACTACAAAAAGCTAAAAATTTTTTTTATTTTTTAAGCACAAAATTAATTAAATCATTCCTGATGACTGTCATAAAAAGCACAAAATATCGAATTATTTATTAATTTTTTTTACTGGAAAATGTCTCATTGATCGTCTGAACGTTTTCAACGAGTGCAATCCTCCTGAATTCTGATACAATTAGTTGACGAAACTGCATATCAATGATTGATAACCGATTGCTGCCCAAAGAAAGTAATTGGTCTTGAAATCCTACAGAGAATATCTGCTGGAAACCTGAAATTGTTTCAATGATATATGTAAAGACGCTGTTATTGCCATAAAATTTCCTTGTTCTGTCATTTTCGGTTTCGCTTATAAGTTTAAATAGAAATGTGAATTTTCAAACTTATTATTTCTATTACTTAGTACTGTTTATTCAAAAAAAATTTAAAAAGAAAAAAAAAATGAAATTTCTTTTACACAACAATGCACGGAAAAAAAGTATTGGGATTTTGCATAATAATTAATAAAAAATTTGGGAGATTAAAAACAAAACAATGACTGTGAAATTCTTTTATAAGTTAGATTCGTAAGACATTTGGAATTATTTTTTGTTTATGGAATACTATGAAGTGTTAGAAATGATGCCTTCTTAAATGAATAACTTTTTTAAATCAATTTTTCATATAGAATTAAAAAGTCAATTTTTCTATAAGAATTAAGATTTAAAATGTGAAAGCAGTAGAAAAGTATTATTTAAAGTAAAATTTCGTCCGGCCACTTTTCCCTCCCCCTCCCTTTTTTTAAGTGTGTTAAATATGAAACAAAGCAACGTTTCAAAATGCTTGCTGATTGAAAGCGGCGTGTGGATAAAAGGTTTACAGAAAATCAGCAGATGATTTGAACTTGGGAGGTCCGTCCTTTATTCGCCCTTCCCCTGAGTTACTGGGCCCCTTACCACCTTTTATGACTCGACTTCCGGGAAAAAACACTATCTGAAAAGAAGGATCAATTACTAAACACACGTGAAGACCAATATGTTTTTCCCTCACCAATTTTTCTGATATTTGCAGTTTTATTTTGTTTTCGCCTTTTCAAGTTTTTGTTTGAAATAAAAAAAAAATGTTACCAGAATAATCTTATTTTATTGTTAACCACATCTTAAATTGATAATCTTTTAAGAATGTCTTAAAAACTGCTGCAGATATATTCGATTCACAAATCTTGATTATGATTATTGTAGATTTAAATTTAAAATATAACTTAGATGACTTAGTGTAAAAAAAAATTAATCAAGCTAAAATGCAAGATTTATGGAGACTAAACGATTTTATGCAAAAAAGAGAGTTAATAAAGCAGTCTTAAAAAATGTATTTAAATGATAGATAGATACTTATTAATAATAGTATTTGTTGCTTGTAATATGATGCCATTGCATATATTCTAGAAGTTCCGATTGAATGTTGCGTCAAATGTTTTCAAATGCTTTAAATCACACTAGAAAGATTACTTAAAGCAAATGTCTACACATTAAAACTGGGAATTTAACCTATGGAAAAATTGTGAAAAAAGCTAAACTCCTAAGCACTTCTACAATAAACTTGTAGAATAAAGCTGTAGAATAAGGTTATTAATGTAAAAAAAATTAAATATTTAATAAGGTCTTATTTTAATGAAGAAGCAAACATACTATTCGCAGCATTTTAGTAAATATTATAAAACAATGTGGTTAGTAAAAATTAATAAAAACGCAGAGCAAATAATTAAGATTTTTATTCATTAACGGTTATAAAATATTCTAATAATGCAATTTTTTCGGTACTATGAAATTAAATCTGTTCTATTTATTCTTAAAAATGCACACACAGACACATAAGACAACTGATAGAAGTTTTTAATAGTAGAGCAAAACATAATATCACCCCATATAAAAATTATACAAATACATACACATCTTTTGTTTGTTTATTTGTTTCAAAAATTAAATATTTACCCCTAATTTCGGGGAATAATTTTTAGAATCCAATATCATAACAATGCTTTAATTCGCTTAAATATTTTTTTTAAAAAATTCCCGAGACGGGCCGCACTTATTAACAACCCGAACCGTATCAAGAAAAAATTATATATACCTCTGGGTTGTTAAATAAACTGAGTATGGCTTTTCTAAAATTTATCTCTATTCCACAAAAGATTACTTTAAAAAATAGTACTTTAAAAAAATAAATGGGCTTTTTTAACTCTCTTTTCTTCCCAGCTGTGGGGGGTTAATCACTTAGGGGGGGGGGAATGGGTTTCTAAACAATTTCGTTATCTTATCTTCCTTACAACGTCTCCCCCTCCTTTCTCTTCTCCACAACATTCTTATGATAGTAATATGTTGTTTTAAGCTAAACCCTAGTCCGAAAAAAGAATAATAAAAGAAAGAGTAATTCGAAAAAAAAGAGAAAAATCAAACGAAAGATCTATTTTTCTCACAAAGCGAAAATTCGACGCGAGAAGCAACACTGACACTGCTTTCGAGTGGCTGGGAATTAATAAGTGTTCCTACAGGGAGGGAAATCTGCAGAAGAGGAAAGCAATATCTTGTCCAATATGTGACTCTTCAAAGAAGTAAACAATACAGCAAATGTTAAACAATGTAGGAAATGGAGAAATTCAATTGTAAAAGAAATTTCATTTCAGAACAATGCATAGTTATATTATGTCATCCATCCTAAGAAATTAGATTTAAAACAAGCATTTTCGAATTTTTTTTTTCAAAATAATTCACAAAGAATTTAAAAAAGCCTTTAAAAGGAATATGAAATTAGTTATTCTTGGGATAATCCATTCATCTAATGATTCTTTCTAATTGTATTAAAGAAATAAAATTCTTTTACTAAGATTACATCCATAAAAGTATTATTTTGTATGAGAAATATTTACACGGTAATTTTTTTTTTCAAAATATATTTAACGGAAAAGAATATAAGACTTCTTGGTGATGCAACGAGTGGGAAATAATCACTTCAAGAAAATTGTCCTTTTACTTTATGAACATAAAATTAATCACTTTCAGGTTAATATACCATGAAATGTCATAACAAAAGCTGATAATTCTTCGTAATAAAAAAGCAGAAATGAGACAGAATTATCAAAACTGCATAAATTCAAATAAATTGAATTTCAAGTTTCATTAAAATACTGAAAAATGTATCAAAAAAAAATATTTTACTCATCAAGTCGGCTATAGGAAAATATGCTGTAAGTGAAAGGGAATAAAAAGAATCTCAGATTACTGTCAACGAAAACCGCAAATGTTTAACTCCTTGAAAATGACATTGCACTATCAAAACTGGGACGACATCTCTGAAAACCGCAAGAGGGGTCAGGGAGGGGGATGCGTAACTACCCTGAAGATTCTTCGATCGTTGGAATTCGGCTAAAGAAAAGGAGTATCGACTGATCCTGACCCTCCAGGAGGTGGATAGAAAATCCCAGAAACACAAAACAGTTTTCTTTTGTGTCTTTGAACCATCGGGGGGTGTAATCTTTGAGGGCTCCTTCCCTTAACGCTTAAAGGGAAAAAGAGAAATCTGAGAGTGGACTTACAAGTGAACGGACCCGATATTCTTGGAATTATCGGATCGTTGAATTGCATATCACTGAAATTTATTGGAAAGGTGATTTCACCCTTTCCTGTGATTCACAGGAAAGGGCGTAGTAACAATATAGACCTTGACTCATTTTGCAATCCACTATAGATAATTTTTAACTGCTTGTGACGTAATGTTGTGATTGCGTTTATTGTGGTCACTGCTCGAGCCATCTATTGGTGAAATATTGAACTATAGTAAACATTTTAAAGAAATGACATATATTTTGAATTCAACCTTTTTAGAAAATGGTTTACTTCAATAAACAAATTAAGTATAAAGTTATGAAAAAACCGAATTAAAATAGTAAGCTGAAATAGATAATTAATTCAATCACACATTACTTAAATTAGTTAATTAAGTTTTAATTAAAATTAATAAATTTAATATTCAATATTAATTAATAATTTTTAATTAATAATATGATTGAAATAACAGATATTTGGAACAGATATTTAAAAATAACAATAGCAAAATTATTTGTTATTGAAAAAACCGTGGATTATGCATCTCTACAGATGATAAACAGTCCTGGTACAGGATCGAAACTGCTACTTCGTGTAGCCAATCAGAGAGCAGCTATTCACAGTGAAGGTAGTAGAGGACTCGGTTAGCAGTCGGGATGGATTGAGAAAGTACAACGTGGAGTGAGAATATGCTGTTATTTATTAAATAGGAACAATTAATTTTAAGAGGTTAACTATTTATAAAGGTAAAGTTATAGCAGAATATTGCGGGGTCTTCTAAATTTAGGATCTGGAGTGTATTTAGTAATATTTACGATTGCTTCATTTTCGTGCATATCGAGATTCTGAAAAAAGCTTTTGGCCAATTTTTTGATGAACTCTTTAAGGGGGGGGGGGAATTTAAGAGCTTTATACATATTAGTGTTAGGCATATACCATTGACATTTACAAAATCTTCTAATTAAGTTGTTTTGCTGTAATTCAATAATTCTTAAATTAGATTTAGCAGCATATCCCCACACCGGACAAGCATATGTTAATACTGGACGCAGGTAGGCAGAGTAAATAAGCATTTTGTAATCTCTATGCATTTTTGAATTTCGAGAAATTAAAGGATAAAATTTACGAGTTAGGTCTCGAAATTTATTTTTAAGATAAATAAAGTGCGGCCTCCACGATAGTTTATGATCTAAAATAACACCTAAATATTTACATTCCTTAGACCACGGGATGTTTTGATTTTTGATTTTAATAGGCCTGTAAGTTTTATTAGGTTTAAATTTAGAGAACATAATTGCCTCAGTCTTACTGGGATTAATTGCTATTTTCCATTTAGTGAACCAGTCGTCAAGAGTAGTCAGGTGTCTGGTGAGAGCTATAGAAATGAAATTTGGATTTTTATTTCTAGCTAATATTGCAGTATCATCCGCGTACATACACAACATTGTGTTAAATTGTTTAGGAATGTCATTAATATAGAGGGAAAATGGACAAGATTCTTTGGGAGGGAAAGCAATGTTTTTATTCGATTGGGACATTGGTTCCGTTCAATCCAGTAGCTTTCACACGAGGCCAACTATTGCGCACAATAGAAAGACACGCCCACCACAGGATTATCATGTGACCCCACTGGGACAACAGCAAATGCTTTTCTCATTGGAACAGCTATTGCTACTGTCCCATTGGGGTCACATGATGTCCCTGAGGTGGACTCTTGATCGTCAATTTCCCGCAATAGCTGATCTCGTGTGAGTGAACCTTGATTTTGATATTTTATAGCGCCAGACAATGAACATTATGAGCTGTTCCCAAGTAATAACTGATCAATTTAATTTAACATTTCAAGCCATTTTTAATTTAATTATCATCATAAGGATTGATTTTTACCAGTAGTTTTAATTTAGTACCTTTGCGAAAATATACTTTTTATTTTTTTTCAAAAAAAACAAGATAATAAAATTCTTTTACGAAATTACGTATTAGTTACTGATTTGCTTCAAATATAAGTAATAAATCATTTAAAAAAATTATAAATTTAAAACAAATATAGTATTAAAAATTCATTAGTTTGTAAGTTCTATCAAGTAAAATATATTATAACTAATTAATTTACAGTTATAATTTATATTTTTTAGATATTTATTTAACATTGATGTTCATAACTCAGGGAAGAAATACACTGTAGCCTTAATACTTTATCATTCATAGAATTTGTACTTTCTGCAATTTCATTTATGTAGCAAAAAAGATTAAAAGCATTTTTAAATTGGTTCACTTTCAGCTGTCCCCTATAGTCCTGTGGTGCTAAGTTTACCTAGGATGCTGCTTAGTTTACTTAGACGGAAATATGCGATTGAATCAGTTCTCTCATTTCCAAAAAAGTTTATTCGTGAAAAGGGGCTACTCTAACGTCCCTTCCTCGTATCTTATTCAGTTGATTAATCGACCAAATTTCTTTATTTGTACATCCCTATAGGAGTGGAATAGCGTACCTGTCGCAAACTACAATAACACTCAGCATTTTCAGCAAAATATGTAATTTATTGGTCCTTTGCTAATGGCCATTGGTCTGCACTCATTTATGTAGCTTCCTTCTTTTCTGTAATAGAAGTAATATTTTAACTTAATGGTCAATTTTAACATTAAAAAATTCTATTAGGAAAAGGGGTTTCTTAAACATTTAAACTGCATTCTTACGATGTTTCATAATATTATTAGTTTAATTAGATTATTTAATCAGTAGATTATTTATCAATGAAAACTCTTTTAATTGATAGATAAAAGTTTTTATCCTCAGTGGTGGAATAAACACTTTGAAATCTCTGATTTAGAACTCTTTGGTACATTTCCGTTATTACCAGCTTTACATCCTAAAATATTCAGATTTTTTTTTAACATTTCTTTAATTATTAGCCATAACACCTAAAATTAAAGATATCATCTATTTCTATACTTCTGATTTTTATTAATAATGATGAGCGTTTTTAAATGTTATATTATTTATTTTTAATTAATATAATCAGTCGTAGTTGGATAAGTATATAACTTTCATTTCAGTAATTTTAAATTTAATAATATTTTCTAATGAATTTAAATATTAACTAATTATTCGATTAAAGTTTGATTTATCACTTCAGAATTCAAAAATAGTTAGATTAAATGACATCATTTTTGAATTTTGAACTATTCACCACTTTTCGATTCTCTAAAAACTCTCTCTTTTCCTTTTACTTTACACTGTATTTATAAAATCTAGAATTTTTTATAATTATGTACAATGCAGAATTTTTCAATAAATGCCTATCAAGTTTTTTTTTAAAAACAGCTGTTAAAGTTTTCCAGGTATTTACTGATTTTAGATATATCAGTATTATTTAATCATTTTTATTCTGCATATAATAATACTATACAATTTCACCATTTTCCTGAATAGAAATATGCTAATAACATATTTAAAGTTCATATAAATCATTTAAGTTACTAAATTTTCTTTATCCTTCTTTCAGAATAATTGTTTATACTAAAAAAACCTTCTTTAAGTCATTTATTTGTTGTATAAAGGCCTTATCATGCGGTGAAATTTTGTCACCACTTTTCCGTTTCTACCCTTAAAAACCGGTCAAGCAAGTTTCATAATCGACAGCTTTTTCTGACCAACTAGAAAATGCCGTCGGAAATATGATCCGCAAACGAAATTCAACCAATCATGTGAAACTTTGAAGTGACGTCACTTTCGTTGTCGTTTGCTGACGGAAAGTGCCGATGATATTTTGCCGTGTGATAAGGCCTTAAACGTTCTAAAAAATCACATTAAACTTTTTTTCTTCTCTTGATATTTTATTTAAATATCGACTTTAAACTGAGTAAAGGATTTTACTCTACTTATAATAAATATCATTAGACTGACCACCTAACCGGAATTACACCCCAGAATCCTCTGTCAAGAAAGCAGATATAGGCATTGTCGGCTCAAATGGACTATCGTGTCACTGAGATTAGTTTTAATAATAAAGGTTGTATGTGTGAATTCTTGAGGTTCGATCTCGGCATCATTGGGCCCGTAGCCGGGTAACATAATTGCTAGATAAAAGTGTACACTCGTGTCCGGAAATAGTTATCTGGCTCATGAACTTACCACCACTTATGTGTCGACCCAGGGCATTCGACTTAGAGTTGCCATGTTTGACATTTACATACCTTAAAAGGTAGGGATGAGCACCTCGAAGAGCAATTTTTTAAAATTATTTTTTTAATTAATTAAAAAACAAGCAATGGTTTGGGATTTTTGCAACAGCTTTTGAAAAAATATTATAAGAAAAAAAAAACATTTTACGCCAATCAAAAATTTAACTATTCACTTCATGATCCGAATTCATGTCAAATAAATTTATAAAATTATCTTTTTAATTTTATAAGTTTAATAATCATGCGAATTTTTGGTGAATCTTGACAATTTTAAAAATGTATTTCTTTGCAAGATTTCCACCAAAAAATAGGATGCTGCCTTGAAATTCAAACCATTTACAGTGTTTCGCCAAATATTTAAGAGATTTTTCTTCCGTTGTTGAAAGTTAAAGAATAAGAATTCTGTTTCATTTTGTAGTTTAAGACAAATAAACAAATAAAATATTTAGTGAGCGCTAATGCTGCTACTACTAAAACACAAATGAACTGAACAACTTTAGAATAAATATTAGTACAATTGAAATAATTACAGCCAAGGAATCAAATTAATAAAGAATCCAGTCTGAGGACTTTCTCAAGGGTCACCCTCAGACAGGGACTCAAACCAGGGATTTTTTTGTGAAGGGTCTGACTTTTGTCAAGAAATTGTCCCCTCGTGACCCGAAAATCATAGAATATTGAAGTTTTGGAGATAAAATTAGTATCATTAAAAGAAAAGACATCAAATTTTAAATAATCACAGCAAACCAGAAAAAACCTGAAACCATAAAATCAAATTCGTCTGTGTAAGAAAGTACAAAGACTACTCACTAAATTAAAATCTTACATATCATATATTGTAATATAAACTTTATAAAATAAGTTCAAATTGAAATCCAATCAAAAAAATCACAGTAAACCTGACAATCACAAGAATATAAGATCAAATTCAGCAAAATGAGAAGGTAGAAAAAACACTTACCAAACTGAAAATGCACCTTCAAAAAATTATTAATTCTGGGATTTTCGGGACACGAGGGGTCAATTTCTTGACGGAAGTCAGACCCTTCACAAAAAAAAAAAAATTGCTGGTTTGAATCCTTGTCTGAGGATGACCCTTGAGAAAGTCCTCAGGCCTTATTCTTTATTAATTTGATTCCTAGGCTGTAATTGTTTCAATTGTTCTAATATTTATTCTAAAGTTGCTTCAGTACCACGAAATTTAGAAGTTAGATTTATCGGATATTTTTGTTTTTAATAGTCTTTTCTGCTATGGAACTGTGTTAGAAAAGTTCATTTATACAATAAATAAAGCTTTTAACAAACTATTAAAACAATTAAAATAAAGTCGTTTTAATAGCTGTCAGTTTGAAGGGATCATGAATGTGAAGTTATATTTAAACTATTTATTTGCATTTAAATATAACCAATAGAATCCGTAAACTCGATGGTCGTCAGAGGTGGCTTGTATTATTCATTAATCCAAGGTGTGGTACTATATCATCATGAGGCTACTAAATATTTTAAATGCTTTTCAATGTTCGGATTTTTTTACTTTTAATGCTTATCTTTTCATGGTCACTGAGTACAATTGATTTCTTTAAATCATACATAACGCTTTTATAATGAATTTAAGTGGACTACTCAAAAGCATATGGCTTTAAGCAGTAACCGTCAAATAGCAAAATTTCAGATCATTTTTGTTCAAAGGAAAAAGGAAGGTCCTTTTTTCTAAAGGACCATATTCGATTCCTTGGTATAAGAAATAAATATATGAAATTTCATTAGGATCCGTTCAATAGAAATGGAACGTCGGTTTAAACTTAACCAATTTGCAGAAAAATGCCAGAAAATTGAATATGTATTTTGAGTCTCATTTTTCTAACCGATGGAAACCAAAACTTGATTCAGACTTACATATGTAGTCACAAAATCACATATTCAATTTCATATATTTAAATCATTGCACTTTTGAGATATTGCATTTTGAAACTTTGTGGAAAAATAGGCCGATAGGACGACCATCCTCTTGGAGAGATCTGCTTTTAAATTTGGCACAAAGCTGTATTTCTGTTGTTAAATATGTATACGTAATTTCATTTTTCTAATGGTCTTCCTTTTATAATTATCATTTTAATAGTTTGACACCGGATGGGAAAACTTCTTCTGAATGAACTTCGTTTAAAATTTGACCAAAATATTCAAATTTGGTTTTAAATCCCTATTCCAAATTTCATCCATATAGCTTAAAGCATTTTGAATTTTCATGTTCACAGACAGGCATAATTTAAAAAAAAATTGTTTTTTGTACCGACAGATGTGTTAAATACGATTATTCATCAAAGTTTCAAGTTCGAGTTTTTTTTAAAAACTAGTATAGCATTTTCTTTTTATATAATTCTTATGTGACAAAGTAAAAATCGTCTTTTTAATACTCTATCATGCCAAATCTTCCAGAATTTTGATATTAATTTTTTTTCATAGCTTTCATTTTATTCTTGCAATAAAATTCAAACCATTTTCATTTGTTCATTAACTTTTTAATCGAGTTTCTGCTATTATTAAAAAGTTGAAAAAAAAAAGATATAGTGTTTTAGTTTGCATCAAAATAAAAAAACATTGTCTCAGTAACCCGAAAGGTGCAATTACAAGACAGATTACCATCATCTGAATAATAATATTTTTAATAGCTCTATGAGGTAATTGGAAATTCGATAATCATTTCGCACAAAACAGAACATAATTCAAGGCGGTTAAAATTCATGTATTAATGTGCATTAAAAATGGATACTAAAAAGAGTCCGTATTGAAGGAATCATGAATTTTGACACACAAAGGATATTTGATAGAAATTAAATGTGGCAAGCACACCAGAAGAACTAATTGCTGCCAAAGTTATTAAGCAACATAAATAGATTAAAAGAAATAAACATATTAGTAACTACTTTTTTTCAAAACGCAATACTTTTTTCCAAGTTTAATTATATTGAAAATGATTCAAGTACTTTAAATTTTAAAAAAGTAATATAAAGCATTAAATAATGACTCCTGTTCTACGTTAAAATAAATTTGAGCATGTATTTTAAGTTTCGGCTTTTTTAAAATTGTTAAAAGTCAATTTTAATTTAGAAAATATATAAATCAAATAAAAATTAGTTACAACATTTTTAGAAAATTGACTTTTAAATGAAATTGCTACATTAAATTTAGTTTTATTTGTTCCATGCGCAATTTTTTTAATATAATTATCATAGAAAATTAAAAACTGGAGTACCTAGAATATTTTAATTTTTTAAAAACTATAATTGATATAGTTTGGAAGAATCAAATCAAATAAAAATTAGTTACAACATTTCTAGAAAATTGACCTTTAAATGAAATTGCTAAATTAAGCGCAGTTTTGTTTGTTCCATGCACAATTTTTTATATAATAATTATAGAAAATTAAAAACTGGAGTATCTAGAATATTTTAATTTTTTTAAAACTATAACTGATACAGTTTGAAAGAGTTTTTAGAAAGATATTTGAAATGTGCCATAGTAAAAAATTCGAATATACATGAATATAAAATTTCATATTTCTAATTTAAATTTCATTGAAATGAACTAATTAACAACAAAATCGAAAATGTCCTTCATGTTTCATATTTTACGTAAACATAAGCCCTAATTTATCGAAATATCTTCAAGATGTTGCTCCATATTCTGAAAGAAAGACACTCTATCGTATAAATATCATATTTTACTTTAAAACATTTGGATTAATATTAACGATTAATTAGCTCTAAATTTAAATTAAATTTCTTCCCGATCAAATATTTTAATTGTTTTTAAAAACATCAAATTCATAAAATTTTTTAAAACTAGTTTTAAAAACAACAAATCCTTTAAAACTCATTCTTTAACTGAATTGTTTTCGCTTATTGAAGAGCTTATAAGCATCCAGGTTTTCACAACAGGTGTCCAGTTGTCCAGCTCATTCTCTCTTTTGATTGGCTGTGCAATAAACGCGCGTAAAGCAAGCAGCATCAGCATTAGTATCAGTTCTTTCTCACGTGGAACGCAAATAAGAATTAAAGATTCGTTCATTTGGATTGGCTGTATTGCTATATATTCTTTGTTTTTGTTAATTGATATTGTTTTCGCACGTGTTTGCGGCGAAAACTGTCAACATCCTGGAACGTCAACTTCCGTTTTACAGAAGTAAATAGAATTCAGTTATAGGTCTTCTGTTAACATATTTTTCCACGTGTCTTGCCTTAATTGGCTTTTTAATATTTTATTTATATTTCACACGGTTCTTAATGTTTTATTAATATAAATGCAAAATAAAAGAATATATGTATATTTAAATATAATTTGTTAAATGTTTGAGTGTATTGATTCTTAATGCTTCAGGTTCATTTTTTTGTCTTTCTTCTTTTCAATCTGTAAGTGTTTTTCAAAATAAATTTCTTATAGATAGGATATTAGTAATTGTCTTTAGTTACTTAAAATAATCATGCGTAAGATTTTCCGAGTAACTAAATTATTTTCCCTTGTATTTCTTTTTAAAGAATTATATAATCTGTGTTCATTTATGTATAAAAGTACGAGCTACATAAAGTTAATACACCAAAGTAAATGGTTTTTGCTTGAATAGATACAATTTTTAACATTATTTGAAGCTTTGTAACATAATTTATGTTAAATTCATCATTTCCTGTCTCTTTGATTTTTTTTTTTTTTTTTTTTTTTTTTGTATTTTAAAATTGCTTATATCAAAAAGAATTGCTCTTATGATTTCTTTATAGTTTCTCTTGTGTAAAGAAAATAATTATTTCATAACTCAATATTATCTTATATTTTATAAATGGTAATAGCTATTTATGGCTTAAACCCATTTGAGATAATTAAAAAAGCTTATAATTACTATCCTAATTAAATTTATGGAAAAATAGAAAAGATTTGTATTATTTTTATTACCTACTATATTTATTGTCTCTGGTGACCAGCTGATTTGTTAAGGTTATTTTTTAATTATAATTCAATTATTTGGATATAACTTCAAGATTCCATGAAATTGTTAGCCATTTGAAATCTGTTTTTTAATTTTCTTGCCTATGCTGTTGTCATTATATAAATAAAACTTTCTTATGGAAATCAGTTCTATAACATCTCAGTGCTATTGAAAATCTAAATGTTTGGTTCATCTATATGTCTTTAACTATGTTATTTTTTCACCATATGTAACTTTGGTATAAACTTTTTTATATCTTATAAACTATGTTGTTGTTGTAATGCTACTTGGTTAAACCAAGCCCAATTAGAAGAGCTGTTTTGATTAAGGCAGAGGTGTGCGCCTTTTGTTGTTAATGAGCACCGTTCAGGTAAAAGAACGACTTTGCTTGAACACATATGACACAACCCTTTTTAGGGGATAGTTGAATTCATTTCAACACTCATTCAACCATCAGCAAGTTAGAAATTAGATTTAAATCAGAAACTGACTCATCCTGGATTCAATACCCCCCAGAAGTATCATTTTGTTATGGGAACTTAGAGGACTTTGTAGTTATGACCTATTTAACATGCCCCAACTGCCATTAGCCAACACGGCAGTCATTGGACTAGACGAGGACAGAACCCACAATCTTACAGTTACAAGACTGATACTCTACCAACCAGGCTACTGTGACCTCATAAACTATACTTAATATTAACAAAATATTGATTAATTAGTATTATTATTAATAATAATAATATTTAACATTTTTTTTACATTGTTAAAAAGTCATGCAATTAAGTTGTTGATTATATGAATGAACTTCAGTGCAGATTTGTCAGTTTGAGTTTCAGGGCAACAATTTAATCTATTGTTTCAAATTAAGAAAAAAAATAATTATGAAGACTCAGCAAAAATTTGTATGACTGTTAAATTTAAAGTTAAAAAGACATTTTTTTTTTTTTAAATTTTTAATGGAAAGTTTATTTTTGTGCAGTAGGTAATATTCAGTTGTCATAAAGAAATGTCTTTATTCTGCTTTTTAATTAATTAATATTTCTAAAAAGTTATTCCTAAGTTCACATTCCCACTCTCCAATGCATGTATGTGCCAAATTTGGTAGTTGTAGATCAAATAGTCTGGCCCGTAAAGCATCAAAATACACACATTCATTTTAAAAGTTAACACAAAATAACAGTTACTTTAATTAATGGAAGGTAAGACTCTAGAGTATTGCCCTGTTGACACTGTTTCGATTTCTTTTGCTTACAATTTCAGCCTGTATTATTAATTAAACTAATCACCCTTAAAATTTCATATTTCGTTAATGTAGCATTGGTGTACTGTGTTCTCTGGACTAACACCAAGAATATAAAAGCCAGAAAAAATTAATCAAATTGGTACTTTTCCATTACCTTTGCACGGCAAAAAATCGAAAAATAATGTAGAATTCCATCAAATTTCTTAGAACCATGATTGTTTTATCCTTTGCTTTGCTTGATGACTTGGTTCACGTTTGGCAACATTTGCGCCCAGATAACGGAAAAGTACCATCAAATTCTTTTAAAATATATTAGTAAATGCAGAAAAATAATCCAAGCTATTGGGATTTATTACATTTGGCTTTTAGCTAATATTTACTTAAAGCTGAAATGAAATATAGTAGGATGTCTATTCAGCAAATTTCCATTTAAGGAAGTTTTTTTTGTTTTCCAAAATTTGTTACTTAACTATGATTTTGATTGTTAAATATGCTTCCCATTATGAAAAGTCATTTATATTTAATGGCATTTTTCTGACTTTGTTTTTTTATAGTGTGCAAACATTTTGTGGTTTTCCATTTGTTAGTTTCAATAAAATGTACTGTATGATGCTATGCACCCTTGCTTTGTTACAGGAGAAACAGAGCTGTATAATTTTCACTGTATTGAAAAGCATGTTTTTTTGTTGATAAAATTAGAAGTAAAGTTCTATGACAAATATAATAATAAAGTTATTAAAATTTTTCACACAATGATATGCTAACATCGTTTGAGAAAATATGAGATTGATTACAATTTAAAAAAAAAATACTGACGTGTTTTTCATAAATCTTTCATCACCTTTACTAAAATGTAAAAATATTTCAATTTCTTTCCCCATTTTTTTTCTTTTTCTTTCAAGTTAAGAAACCTCTATAGTTTTCATAATAATGATTGAAGCAACTGCAATAATAAACTATACAGGATTTTAATATAGAATTTATTAAGAATATCGAAATATTTGGAATACTTTTTACTCTTAGTAATAGAATATTTTCAGTGATCTTTGTATATTCTTGTTTCAGAATATGGCTTTTGAGACTATTTCTAGGCTGTCACTACTTTCACAATATGATGATCTTTGCATGCACATTGATGTATTGAGACAAGGATGTGAAAACGGTGAGTTTTATGCATTTTATTGTTAACTTAAATTAACTCGTAATCACCTATGCTTTCATTCAATTAAATATTTTTTTAAGTTAGTTAATTTTTCAATATGGCTACAAAGATTATTAATTTGCAGACACATTAAAAGATTAATTAATTTTTTATTGTTTTTGTTACTTTTAAAAAAATAATTGTGAAGAAATATTTATATTTTTTATAAATTTTTGAATTAATTACTTTTAGATTATTTGATTAGAAGACACATTCTTTATTGGTGTTTTTGAGATGTGCTAAAAAATATAATATTTTTCCTAAATTATAATTTTAAGTTTAAGTTTTTTTTTTTTTTTTCTAATGTATTTAAGTATATAACAATTATTAATAAAACATATATTCCAGAATTCAAATAATTTGCTCAAAATCTGCCAAAACTGCAACAAGATCTGAAAGCTGCTCAAGCAGAAATTCACGAATTAAAAAAGAGAAACAATGCTCTTGAAATGGAAAAGAAAGGATATGAAGGTCGAATTAAGCAACTTGAGTAAGAATATTTTATAATTTTTAAATATTATTTGAACTGAAAATATTAAATCTTTTTACTGCTCTGAGAAGTTGATATTTCCATTTTGGCTTTTTTACAATGATCTATTTAAATAGTTTCAGTTATTTATTTTATAGTTAGCTTTATGCTGCATAGTTTTAAACTAAAGTAATCTTATATTTATGATGATATTTTAGTGCTGTTTTTTTTATGCTCCATTTTGTTTATTTACTTTATTTAAATTGTTTTTTTTCTCTAGTTTATTTTGGTTAATGTTTTTAATTTATTTTTTATATAATTATTTTTAGAAGTCTATTTGGTGAGGAAATAGGGAAAAGGAGAAAACTTGAATCTGAAAACAAGATCATAGTACAGTTTAATTTTTCAGTTTATTTTTTATTTGAAAGTTTTTTAAAAATAATTTAAATAATTCAATTGTAAAATTATAATGAACCATTTTCTTTCAGAATTTAAACTATTTAAAGCATTTTTCATTTGATAATTTTGTTTTTAATTTCACAAATTTAAGTTAAAAAATTAGTTAATGTTTTTACTTTGAAATTACAAAGGAAAATATGTTGCATTTAAAAATATATGATTTTCATATTTCAGTGTAATTGGTAGCAAATTATTAATATTGAAAACATAATCTTTAGTTATATTTCATTCAGATCCAGTTTAACTATATCTTTGTTATATTTTATTCAAACTATTTGAGAGTTGATTCTTTAAAAAACGCAATATGAAATCAGCAGTTTAACCTGAAACTGTACCGAATGCTCTGTTTTGCTTCAAAGTTTTCATTAACATTGGAGTTTCATTTAAATCTATTTCATGCATGTGACTATATGTACTTTGTGTTTCTAGTTCCATAGTGATTCTTGCTAAATTATGATGCAAGCAACAGCTTAGTGTATCTGACAGATGCATGCTCTTTGTTTTAATTTTCTGAAATTACTAATTTTAGATTTGAGAGAATGATTGTTTTATGATATTTTTTGCAATGTATTTTTTTTTTTTTTTGACAGGTCGATGTAAAAGCATTTAAAACTATGCTTCTATAATAGTGAATTTTTTGTTTTGCTTCTAAGTTTCCATTAGCTTTGAATCATGATTTAAATCGATTCCATAAATAACTTTATCTAGTTGTGTTTATTAACTAATTTTAAATTGTGAATAAGGTCCTGCATTTTCAGTTTCAGAACTGGAAACATTATTTTGTTTTATTCTGACTAGAACAAAGTATTTTTATTTGAATTTTGCATGCCAACACTTTTTGTTTTCCTTTCCCCAACTTTTATTTTATATTTTCAGTGAAAATAATGAATAAGATTTTTTTTAAAAAAAGTATTGTACTCCTTTATTTACAAAACAGTTCCAAAAGTAGAGCAGCTTTTAGGCATTTTTTAATTACAGTAAAAGCTCTTTATTCGGGGGGGTGTATGTTCCATAAATATGCCACGAATACGGAATGGTCATTTAAGTGGGATTATAGGGGATACGTTCCTAGGTGACAATATATATATATATATATATATATATATATATATATATGAAAAATCAATTTAATTGAAGTTTTTGAACATTTTGATTGATTATCTTAAGGCTTAGGCAATGGTTTGAAGAATTTTGTAATTTTCTCTGGCTTTGCAGTTTTTAAAAGCTCCTTCAATTTAGACTGAAGCACAGCAGTCGCATTAGAAATTTGCCTCTTAAAAATAAGACGCCGTTCCATAGACAGATCAATGTTCCTAATGAAATTGCGAAGCTCATTTGCCATTCTTAAACCCTCACTAAAATTTTTCAAATTGAATGCCACGTTTCCAGTGCTTGTTGAAGCCTCTTCTTTAATGGGCTGTGGATTTAACATTTCCTCCAAGTCGATTTCAGACAAATCTTCATCTTGCGATTTAAGCAATTCCTGAATATCACTTGATTCTATCTATTCGAACCCCTCCCGTCTTATTCCATTCGCGATTTCGGCTATGTTTGCTGTCAAAGTTTGAACTTGCACAGATTCTTCGTTATTTTTCGCAGTCAGAGCAGGCCACAGTTTTTTCCAGCATGACTTCAATGTGTGGCTTCAGTTTTTCTAATGATTCTTTTATGTTTACGATGCATTTTGCTATGTCAAATTTCTTCCAGCATTTCATAACATTCATATCGGGATTACATTCCATATTATCCAATCTGATTTTGAAGGTTCGTTTAATGTAATAGAGCTTAAAGGCCTGGATTATTCCTTGGTCCGTAGGTTGAAGCAAAATCGTTGTGTTGGGAAATAAAAATGTAACTTTTATATTTGGATTCATAGTTTCAAGTTCGGTAAGATAACTGGTGCATTATCCATAACTAGAAGTGCTGTAAAGTCTAAATTCTGTTGTTTACCTTCTCAGAAACACCGATCGCGGCGAAAGCGGCTTATGTCAAAGTCCTCGGCGATATCATTTAACAACATACTTTAGGCAAAGTTGTAATAAGAACTATTTTACTTTTTTTTAATAGTCCTTTGACGGCATTTACAAAGGATTGGATACCTATTGGAATCCTTTTATTATTATGTATGTACTTATTAGATCCGCGAATAAAGAAATTTTTAGCCGTGAATACAGGAATCGAGTCGCATTTTTTAAATCCGCGAATAGTGAAAACGCGAATGAAGGAAGCGCGAATAAGGAGCTTTTACTGTACTGAGATAAATTTTATTGAAAATTCAGTTTATGATCTAAATTAAGCAAAGTGTCCAATAAATACCTCTCTGGCGTATATGTTGGCGGAATTGTAGGTTGAATACGTAGGTTGAATTCCGCCAAGGATCGAACCTGCGATGTTCGGATTTGAAAGCCAGTAACTTTCCACTATACAAAAATGGCCACCAATGTTTAGTGGTAGTTACTGGCTTATTAAGATGTCACCACAATACTCCCCTACCAGTGAGTTCGGTTGAGAGACGAACCATTTTTATTGCGCCAAGCGTTATGGCTAGTGTACGAGCGTTGCTGCTGCGTCAAGTGAGTCTGACGACTTTTGCGTTGGTGCGTCAAGTGAGTCTGACGCCTTTGCGTTGCTGCGTCAAGTGAGTCTGACGACTTTGCGTTGCTGATGGAGAGATGGCGCCAAGAGAGCTGTTGAAAATTCATCACGTCCGAGGTCACCAATTTGGCGTAGGTGTTGGCGGAAGTGTGCCAATACGTAGGTTGAATTCCGCCAAGGATCGAACCTGCGATGTTCGGATTTGAAAGCCAGTAACTTATCCACTATACAAAAATGGCCACCAATGTTTAGTGGTAGTTACTGGCTTATTAAGATGTCACCACACCTCTTTACAAAATATTTTACACCTCGCTTGAATATATATATATATATATATATATATATATATATATATATATATATA
>JAPMOQ010059770.1:87883-111663 GCA_026543055.1 Argiope trifasciata
ATATATATATATATATATATATATATATATATATATATATATATATAATATAAATGTACACATTTTTCCATTTTTCTTACCTATTAAATTTCAATATTCAATTTTATCATATATAATTATTTAGCACTATGTGCTTAGTTTTAAAATGTTTATTTCAGATGCAGTATTGTAAAAAATAATTTAGTTTTGCAAAGTATTATAGTTTAAATAAAAATAATAATTCTCTGTTATCAAGTAAAAAAAAAAGATTTTTTAAGTAGTTATAAATTTTAAATTATAGTTTTTAAGCCAAGAAAGCTATATTTCAGGTAAATAACTGGTTATGGCAGTTTTGATAACTTAATATTTTTTTCAGAAAAATAATATTCCTTTGTTTTTCCTTAAGAATGTTATGACACATTATCATAACAAATATATGAGGACTGAAAACATTTTTGAATATTTTCATTAAAAAAAATTTTATATTTAAAACTATGATTCTTTTAATAGGCAAAAAAATTAACATTTATTGGGAATGTCATTTTGTGCCAAGGAATCCCTATTGATGCTGAAACAAAACATAAGGTAAAAATTCTTCTTAGTGATAAAGAATATGCACATAGGCAGCATCATTCTGGGTAAGGACACATTAAAAAAAAAACATTGTTATATATATTTTTTCTAGAATAAATAAAAAAAAAATTTACATTTTTTTTTTTTCTTTCTAGATTAACAATTGTTGAAGATTCTATTGGATCACTTTTGTCTTCTTCTGATTGTGATGATACTTTTGAACAGTCAAGCCTGAATTTTTCTTATTTGCAAAAAAGTCCTCTTACAAGTTATGGCAACCAGAGTTATGAAAAAGGAAAAAAGCTTGAGGTTTTAATATTCATTAATTTGTTATAGCAAATATTTTATATATTAAAAATTTCTGATTCTAAAATTTTTGATTTTATGTTAAAGTACTTGATTAATACAACTTTGTAAAATTTGATATGAGCAATAGGAATTATTATAATAGAGATTTCTTTGGGTTATTAAGGTATATTTAATTTTAGGGAAAGCCGAATCTTCTACCTTTATGTTCTTAATATTAGCTTTTTTTCTTATTGCATGTTTTGTTCATCTTCTTAGATTAAATGTTTAATAATGTAACAGTTTGAAGACTTATTCCTCTGTTCCTGTGACTCCTTGAAATGTATAAAAGTAGGGTGTTATTGCATTTGTCTATATCAGATTTTCTTCAAAAATGTTCGAAAAATAAAATTGTTGTATAATTTTATTTTTCATGTGTGTGTTATATTTATGTGTTATTGTTTATACAGTTTTAATAACTAAAGTAAAATAAGTATTCATTCTTAATTATTCCAGTTAGTGCAGGATTTTTTTTTTGTTTTGATATCTAATTTAAATCAAAATATGTATATTAACAAATTTTTATATAGTATGAAGTATCTAAAAATATGAAAATTTCTTCAGATTTTATGAAGCCTGAAGTATTCAATCACAAGTTTGAAAGTTATTATAGCTTAAGTTCTGTTGACGCTTTAATTGAAATTCTGGATTTTAAAAAAATCTATATAAAAAAAAAGGATGAAGTAAGTAAAATAATGTTGAAAACGAAACTAACTATTAAGCATTAATATCATTAACTTGAAAATTTTAGTTATTGATTTTGTATGGCATTGTAAATTGTATGATTGATCTAAATCATGCAAAAGTATCTGAATTTCATACCAGACATATTGAATTAGGTTGGAAAACGATTTACTTGGAGAACTATATTACATATTTGTGGTTTAAAGAGAGATTAAGTTTGATATGTAAAAAGATTATTGTTTTGTAAAATTAAACTTTAATAAAAATTAAGAGTTTCTTTTCAGCTTGTAAAATCGAAAACTTGATTTTTTTTCTTACTTTTGTATTACATTTAATATAAAGATTTTGGTATTACATTAAAAGTTTTATTTCAACATTTCTATATTTTTATTTTTACTTTTTGTGGTTATTACAATAGAAAGAACACCAAGTATGTTTAACTAAAAGAAGACATGTTTTCTACATCAAATATAATTTCCTATGACTGTTGTGTCCATTCTAACTTAATGCTTTGCATATGGATGCAGTTTTCCATTTTTGAATGTCCACGAAGCAAATTCAGTTTTTCAAGAACTAGTCAATTTGATAATATTTGAATAAATGAAACAGAAATAAAATTAATTTAAAAAATATAATAAACAAATAAATAAGAAAATATAATAAATAAATAAACAAATAAGTAATAAAATAAAATAAAACATAATTTACTTTAAAGCCATGGAATTTGAATTCACTACTATCTACCACTCAAACAAGATTAATCTCCCATTTTCAATATTTGTTTTTTTAGGGGGGGGCTGTGATCACATTCACCTGACTATAATGTTTTAACTGAGCCCAAATGGAGAGTAACATTTTGAAGGATATTTAAATTTATTTATGTTGTGGGAGGAAGGACAAATGAAATTTCTTGTATTGAATTTCATTTTTGTTCTCTTCAGGTTTAATTGATAGATGCAATTCAAATATGTGTGAATCCAGTTATACATGTTCTACTACTTTAATTGCAAATGGTTTTATTTTAATCAACAGGGTATCATGCAAGCATCAGTGAGTTACAAATCTATGTCAAAAAACAGTTAGATAGCATTTTATTTAAAAAAAGGACTGCTTACTATTTTTTTTTTTTTTTTTAAATAAAAATTGCAGGTTTGATATCTATAAACTTGCATATTTCTGTGGGAAAAAAATATTCTAGGGGAAAAGAGAAATTCTCTCGTTTTTTTCTGTACTGATATTTTTCCCTCCAAAGATTTAGATATTTAAAAATAGAAGCTTTAATTCAAATATAAATATTTGAATGCTTTAATAATAATGTAATGCAAATAATTTACATTCAAAAGCCTTTATGTGCTGATATAATCATGTTTGATTTTAAAGTTTTTTTTCAATGTATGTAATAACGTATTTTGGGACAAAAGTTATATTAGAATGTATATTTGAAAAGTTATTCATATTTAAAATTAAATGAATTATTCTATTTATTATTTATCATCTATTAAAGCAATTTAGGAATAATAAATTTTTGAAGAATAGTTTAAAAACAGGAAGTCTTTCAATAAGGGTATTAGAAGTTAAGAATATTAGTTAGTAATAATAATTATATATTTCCATTTGAAATCCTATGCTGTGACTGAATTGAAAAAAATTTTCTCTTAGAAAACTGTTACATCCCAGTTTGCTGCAGATCAACAGCCAGATTTAATCAAAATTGATAAGGTGCCAGAAGTTGAAAAATGTTTAGATGTACTGAGCAGTAGTGATTTAAATTCAGTTTGTTCTACAGAAGTATCTACACACCAATCAGGTATTATATATATATATCGTTGCAGACAATAATTATATATATTTTGCTTCAGTGTATTTTTTAAAAAGTAATTGTTCTTGCTTTTACATTAGTTGTATTAATGGAAAAAAAACAGACAATTTCTGCGTTATAATCCTATTTTGTATTGCGTCTTGGAATTTGTGTATCTTTTTAAAAATTTAAAATAGCATTATTGAATTCCATAAGGTTTCATCATTTTTTAAAGAGTTTTATTAAAAAAGGTTTTGAAGAAATTAGAATTTGGCAGAGCATGTACTTTTGTTTGCTTTTTATCTACCTGTTATAAGTTATTAACTTTTGTAAAAATTTATAGACATTTTTAAAATGTCAGAATATTATTTCTTAGATATTAGATTATAGTGTATATATTTTTAAAATGTGCTTATAATAATTTTGATTTGGTCTTTATTTTAAATTTTTACATTAAGTTTCTTCTGAATTAGCATGTAAAGAAATCAACTACCATATATATAACAGTAAAATTTGTAAATATTGACAGTAAAAAAATTAATTTATTCTATTATAATAAATTTACGATATTATATATTACTATTTTTTATGTGTGGAATATATATTAATAATTTTATAATATTTGTGTGATGTGTTTCTAAAAACTTCTACTTTATCTTAGATAGTTTATTACATAGATATGTATTGTGATCATATTCTGAGTATGCTAATAAGTTATGTCAAATTTGGTTTAAAATATGTATTCTAATTGCAGATCATGAACTGATGAAAAGTTGCAATTATAGTCTTTGCAATCGCATTAATAGAAGCATCACCTCAAATTAATTTAGAATTTTTATCATTATTATAATTTTTTAATAAATAATCAAAATTATAAAAAATTGATTTTACTTATTACAGTTCACTACAAACCCTATCTGGAATTGTAGGATTATCTACCCAAGACCATTGCTTCATTTCAAAATCAGCTCTTCGATCTGAGAGATGTTATTCATGTAACAAAATTATTGGATTTTGCAAACAAACTCTAAAATGTAATAATTGTAAAATGACATGCCATCCAGAATGCAAAGGCCAGTGCCCAACAACATGCATTCCTCTTACTCCTTGCAATACAAAGGGCTCAGATGTAAGTCTACTTTAAAATTGCTCAAGTCATCATGTTTTTCCAATAGAAATGTGTAATATTTTTATAATGTAACTTGCGTATGAGAAAAATGCTGTTTCATGTAAATAATATTGTCTTGAAAATAAAATAATCATCATCAAAAATAGATGTATATCTTCCATTTGTATTGTAGTGAAATAACATAAGCTAAATACATTAAATTTTTTAAAAAATAATACTAATCAAAGAACTAGTATGTAATATTTTTCTATTATATTATTAAGTTTTAAAAATTGAAATACATGCACTTATTTCTTTATTAAAACTGAATATTTTGGTAAATTATGAATAGTGTTATGATTTATTTATCTACATTGTATGATAAAAACATATGTACATTGTATGATAAATTTATTTATGTACATTGTATGAAGGGTTTTTTTAAATGCTATTTATTTATTTCATTATTATTATTATTATTGACTGTGTTTTCCTAAAACATTGAAACTACTTGCATTGCCATAATATTAATTTTGAAATTTAATTCTCTTCTAAGAAGTAGGTAAAAATAATATAAAATACTGGAGAAAATCTTGAATCCCCTCACCCTATCTACCTTGCATTATACAGGAAAAAAGTCTATTTTTTAAAAATAATGAATAGACTGCAAATGTTTACGTATGTGAACTTATTTGCATCAAATTTCTTGAGAATTTGGATTTAATCATTTCCTTTTATACAATACCTACTTAAGAATTTTAACAGACCAATTCTGGTAAGAACACACACATGCTGTGTATGTGTGTATGTATGTGTATATATATATATATAAAATATAAACAGTTCCTAGTTGTCTAGCACCCTTCAAATACTAGAAAAAATCATTCTTGATATTATGTGGGTTGGTTGTTTATTATTACTTCATAACATCTTATTATGTAAAACTTTTTACAGCATAATTTAAATATCTAAAATCTGTCCTTTTATTACTTTTTAGAGTTTGATTTCGGATTATACATCATCATCATCTATGATTCCTTCTCTCATAATTCATTGCGTCACTGAAATTGAATCCCGTGGTCTTAAAGATGTTGGTCTTTATCGAATATCAGGGATGAAAAAGGAAGTGAAAGATGTAAAAGAAAAACTTTTGAAAGGAAAGAATTTAATTAATTTGGTAATATGCAGTTTTATTTCTTATTAGTTATGTAAAAATGTAATTTTCAATTCCTGAAATTAAACATATTCATGGTTTAGATACTTTAAAATATAAGATTTTTTATTATTATTTCAAAAGAAACAAAAATATTAAGAATAAATCAAAATGTGCTATTGTCCACGTATAGTGTATTTATAACTTGAATAGATTTTTACCGTTATTTATTTTGTTTTTGTTTCATTTTCTGTATTTAAAAAAAATGGTGAAAGGCATAGTTTTTAAAAATTTTCTTTATGCAAAAACTTTATTCATACATATATTTCAAATCTCAATTTATTTTTTCAATTATGAAATATGGACTTTTAACTACTTGTTTTTAGAATATTCATTGTTCCACATTTGAACTGCCATATCGATACATTTTTCTCTGATATTTAGAAACTTACCACTTTATTCTTTGTTAATAACAAAGATGGCATTTGAACAATACATTGATGAAGTACTTTTAAAAGACCATTCGGTTGAAAAAAATAGTTTATATCTATATTAAGTGAAGAAAATTGTGCGTCAAATTTAAGTGGTTGAAAAGTGTTTTTTTTAACTATCAAACAAAAGCAATTTATCTGTAATATTTTGATAGCAAGCTATTTAAAATTAGGGTCTGCATTATTATAACCAGTGAAAATTTCAACACAGGAAAAGCTAATTAATATATTATAATATAAACTTGACACGGTTTATTTAGATTTAAAAAAATCATCATTTTTTAACCATCAGAAACCGATAAATTATATTATAAAAACTTTAAGTACAAAACTCAATTTCTTGGAGCTTTTTTATAACTTATGTAGGAGCATGCACTCCATTTATTTATGGTGTTTCCATTTGTAAACTTTATTTATACTGCAGAATTTCTCAAACTATGATACATGTTCATACATTATATTAATTTTTAGATTACAATTTTCATACAAAATATTTTAAACAATATAGAAGGATTTCCAACATTCTGTGTTGAACATTATTACATATTTCATGTCATAAAGATGTCATGAATAAATTTTAAAAAGATTACTTTAAAAGGTCAATTTTAAAACTGCAATTTTTAGTTAAAAAATAAAATGAGCGATATAAAATTTTTAATTCTTTACAACACATCAAAACTGGATTCTCAGTCATACTTAAAGATAAAATATGAAACATAGCAGCTGTTTTCGAATCTGATTTTTGATATTTAAAGTTATGTATAAACATATTGACTAAAAATTCACAGACATTAAAATTAGAGCAATGTAGTTTTTAAGCTTATTAATTCTTCTTAATAATAAATTTTAATATTTACCATAATATATTGTTACTCACTTTATTTTTTACTTTAATATATATTATATTTATAACTTAATATGTAAAAGTTATATTAATTAATGAAATTGAGTAATATAAATTTAAATTGTTTTGTTCTGCAATTAAAAGACACTTAAAGGATGCATCAACTTTTATTTGTAACATGGTTATATGATGGTGTATATATTTTTTATTCCTATTTGTGTGTTACAGAAATTTTAAAAGATGGAGAACCTCTAATATAACGTCACTAGTTAGAGTTGAATACATGTTTTAGAAAAACTTTCCTTGGAAATAACATATAAATTGATTGCAACTAATTCTTTATTTTGAACCATGTCACATGAATTTTCAACGATTCTTTGTTGGTGAAATTCTTACCACTTAAAATCTAAAGTATTAAAACTGTATATAGTTTTTTTAAAATTGAGTTAATTATTTATATTATTTTTATTGAAATAAAGTAAAGTGCACATTCATGTGCTTTGTGGAACAATTAAGAGTTTTCTTTACTCATTGAAAGAGCCTTTGATTCCAACATCAGCATGGTCACCTTTTGTAAAAGCTACAGGTAACTTTTTTTAAAAACATATTTTTATTTAACTTAACCTAAAGTTAAATTTTATCTATAATTAACACAAAACTAGAAGAAGGGGAAATTTAATTTTTGTGAAAAATGCATGCTTTAAAAGAACTCTTTACTGAGTATGAAAAAAAGAGGAAAGTTTTCATATCTTTGTGTCATCAATAGTAGGAATATCAACAATAAAATATTTGTGGACACAAGGAAAACAATTTTTTTTCCTGCATTACAACAATGAAAATTATAATTATAAAATAAACCTAAAAATTGTGAAGGCATGCTTTATTAAATATAGAGGCGAATATTTATTGCATTACACCTAAATTAGTTTCATAATAAAGTTAATTTCTTTGGATTTTCAAGTGTTAAAATTATTTATGTGTTTTGTAAAAATACACTCTTAAATTTAGTAAGAAAGAATGCCTTGTTTTGCAAAAGTTTTAACTTTGTTTTTAATGAATTAAGATTTTTGACTAAAAACAAACAAACTTTGAGGTATATATTCTTACGTTCCAAAGAATTTCATAACTCTCGATTTGGTATTTTACCTAATACATATATTGTAATTACTAATGACAATAATGTTGTGAATTATAAAATAATTCAATAGCAGGAAATATTTTTAAAATTCTGCTTGTTTAGTATCCCTAGTAGCAATATTGTATGATGTTGATTAATATTCAAAATATTGTTTAATATTGTACAATATTGAGTAACAGACTGTGTTACCGGGATACAAGTAAAAATGTATATTTAAAATTCTTTTTATTAAATTTATGTGTTATCATCTCTGTATTCAAATTTAATTTGTGTTTCAAAAGTGGGTTTTCAATAGATCTTTCAAAATCAGCAGGTATAGGAAATAGTTCTTTTAGCAATCTTAATGGGAATTTTTTAAATTATGATCCAATTATGATTGCAAGCATAATTAGATCATTTTATTTAATTAATCAAATATTTGTAATTGATTTTCATGAACTGATCCATCATTTTCTGAAATATTTCTTTGGATTAATTCTAACTTTCTTTAATGAGGGGAAGTCATTTCTTTTTTAAATAATAAAGTATTCTATGGCTGTTGTAAAATGCGTGAATTACCTTAGTTTTATTATAACTATGCAGGGTAGATGGGCTATAAACTATAATATTTTGATTGCTTTAAATGATGGAATCTTTAATAATGTTTATTTACTGTAGCAGACATGTGAGTTAATGTATATATTATTTTCTTTCTTCTTACAGAACATAAAGATAAAAATAGGAGTTTGCATTTATTGTACAATCATGTTTGCGATTTACCTCAACCTAATAAGGAAACACTTGCTTTTTTGATGCTACATTTTCAAAGGTATTGTAGTTTTTTTAAATTTTAATCTGCTTTTATTATTTATATTTAAAAATTTAATCATATGTTATAATCAGCCCAATAGAATGCTTTAATTTACAGATAATGCTGAATATATTTTTATTATTGCTGCACTTAGAATATGTTACTTTTGAGTGGAAAATGACTTTTTCGATGGTATTTTCCACTTTACAATTATAAATATATATCAGAATGTTTGAGAATTAAATTTAAAGAAAAGATCTAATATCTTATATAATACTTTCAGAAAAGTTTTTAATAATTTTTAAGAAAGTATTTTAAATGGCAGATGAACAAATCTATAGAAGAGGTTATAATATTTAGAAATATGAAATTTATTTGAAAGGAATAAAATGTTTTAATTTCTAAAACATTCTGCATATTATCTGATTTATACATCTACTTATGATTATTATATATATCATTTATTTATTTAATGTCAAAAAGGGATTTTTAAAAAAGATGCTGCACATAAAATGTATATTACATAATTTTTTTATGTGTGTGTTTTATTAACTTTTTATTCTGTCTGTTATCTGCAAACTTTTGTCATTATGTCTTGATAAGGTTTCTAGCAACGTTTTAAAAATGTCATTGTAAGAAAAATTTCTAACATAGTTTTGATTAAATTTTTTAATCTGAAGCATATATAATTTAAGTTATAGCATGCTTAAAATGTAGGTTACAAGAAAATCTTTTTGAATTTTAAGAAAAGTTAAACTGATTTTTCTTTCACGTGCTTTATATTTACTATAAACTTATAATTTAATATATATACTTATAATTTAATAATATTATGTATCATGCTATAGAGTTAGTGAATCCAACAGTTGTAAAATGCCTGTAGACAGCCTTGCAAGAGTTTTGGGACCAACAATAATAGGATATTCTTCATCTGCTATGTCAAGTTCAAATTTATTGAAAGAGACAGCACAACAATATTCAGTATGTATTTTACGATTATATCATAATTAAAGTCAAATTGTGGCTATGAAAGAAATTAATAAATATTATTATTCATTATTACTATCAGTATGAAATTTTATTACTAGCGTTTACACAAAACTGGTTTTCTAATTCAAAATTTCAAAGAAGAAAAAAAAAAGGAGTTAGGGTAGCCAGTTTTTGAATTTCAAATAAGGGAGGGGAATATAATAGAGGAAAAGATTTTATTTAATTCATATAAAATAACAAAATCAATATCAAAGTTAAAATATTTTTTAAAAAAATATGAATTACTTATGCATATTACCTACACAAAATAGCAAAAAAATAATAATAATCAAACGGTATTTATATAATTTTATCTTTTAAGAAAATAGGATTTTAGAAAACATAAAATATACACTGAATGGTGGCTAAGTCTTGTTCTTGTTTTGACACAATATTGCCTGAAATTGAATTTATTTGATCACTAACTGCTGAGCTTAGTTTTATAAATTTCATGTCATCAAACAACAAGTTTAAGTGTTTTTTTGTTCTTTTATTCGTTGCCTTAAATAATGAAAACTCTACTTTCAGTGTCTTTGATTTGTAAGTTTTTCTTTGGGATCTTCAAGAAACTTATGAATTGATTTTTTCATGATTTCTTTTTACAAAACATTACCTTGATGAGTAGTTTCTCTTATTTGTTCTTCATCAAAATCGGTTTCCATTTAAGATTTTGGAAATAATCTAAACCATAATTTTCCAGACAACTTAATAATTTTGGCGTTTGAAATTAAAGAAAATACACTAGTTATCTTTGCTGAACTAGAAATGTTTTGTGGATTTTGCAAACATAGCAAAAGAGTAGCTAATTCTTTTTGTTGTCCTTTTTAAATTTGCTCTTCTAAACCATATAATAATTTCATTGATTAAATTTTTTCGTTCAATTAACAGAAATTCAAATATACCTTCGCTTGTTGATAAATTGGCATCTTGTCAGCCTAAGCTTTCAGCTACTAGACGAATCAGTCCCAATCGATAAAATTCAAAATGTTTTGAAAAAGAAGAACAATATCTTGGCATTCCAGAAAACCAGTTTTCTTAATTTAAAAACTGGTTTTCAAATATCACAAAATTTACTTTAAAACTGTGTTTGAAAAACCTCAAACCCTATTTGTTACTGATAAATAATATGTACTTAATGATGTGCAACTCTTTTTTAGTATTTTAGTTTATTTAGAAATTGGGCTAATTAAAGTATTGGGCTTACCTTTTCATGCTTTTGTTATTAGAAAACAAATTTTGCTTTTGGACATCAATCTTTAATCTATGTAAAAATCGATCATTGCTCTCTATATCTTTCTAAATAGCTGTTCCAAATACAATCAAGGTTTGCACATTTCATTTGACAACAAAAAGAATGTTGTCAATTTTTTGATACAAAAATTAATTGAATATTCAATTAATTATTTTAATTAAATGTTCAGTTTATTACAGATTAATTGATAATTAATTTCTGCAGTAAATTTGGGGCAAATTATACTGCTATAAGAAACAAATTTATACCACCTTAATATTCAGTATTTTATTTTACCTTTATAATGATATTAATTTTAGTCCCTTGCAATTTTTTTTTCAATTTTTATGAATTTTTCAAAATTTAGTTAATTGAATAAAATCAGACAACTTTGAAATAAGGAAATGTATTAATATTCCATTTGTTAGGCAAATGTGAAATTTTGAAAACACATGAATTACTCAATCTTTGTTCTTTGATATTAATAATGTTTTAAAATAATTCTTGACATTTTTATTGACTCTAAAATAATTCCAAATATTAAATGAATTTCATAATAATTTCACTTTTAATAAATATTAAAAATAAAATTCCAAACAGTAAGAAGAATTCTTAGTATTAAGATATTTTATATAAAATAAGCATTTGCTATTGAAATATTATTTTAAAAGTGTTTATTTACAAACACAATGGAACTCTATAGGAATTCTAAGGATAAATAATTTTTTATTTTTTCGCTTTCAGTGTATAATAAAAATTTTACCCTCGCATGCTAAATACAAGATTTTAATTTATATAAAATATATGATTATAAAAAATTTAAAAAAGTTTTTATTTGATTTAAATAAGTTTTTTTCTGATTTTTTTAATTAAAACTTTTATTTCTAAACTTCCCGCCATTTTCTTTTATCTTTTCCCCTCTGTTAAACATGTTCTTCATGGCCAAAGGAATCAAGGGAGTATTTCTTCTTCTAATGGGCGAATGACAGTTTTAATTTCGAAACTGAAAAGTTTTATATTTGAGACCCTATTCCATCAAAATATCTGTCATACTTGTGACATTTGTGCTCATTAATTTTTTCATGGCTATTTATATTCTTGTTAGTATGGTGTGGAAGCCTTGTTATCACAGTTTGAAATGCTAAATTTGTTTCTTGCAGTCTCATAATCGTTAATAGAATCAATCAAAATTGTTATTGCAAAAACTAATAATTAGTGATTTAAATGAATAAAAACTAAACTAGATCATTTGAATTCATCATTAGATAAAAAGAAAGCTTTCGGAATAATTATTAATTTGTGGATACAATTATGCTTGCAAATTATTTCAATTCCAAATTTTCTCCTATAAATTATTTTTTAACACCTTTATTATTGTTTTGTTTTGTAGGCTATGAAGAAACTGCTTGTGCTACCTTCAGATTGCTGGCAAAACATTTTAAACAAAGAAGTTTCTGTCAATTCCAAACCATTTTCAATAATTTCTGCAATAAAAATTTCTAATTCAGAATCAAGTAAGATATCAGAACATCATTGCTCTTTTATAATTCATTGCCATTTATTTATATTTTATTGAAATGATGAAAATCCATGTCAGTAGGAAATGTATTTAATGATTTACTCATACTAAACATTTTATACTACTTTATAAATGTTTCTGATGTACCTATGCCTATGTTTATGATAGTATCTTTTTTTTCGAAATCCAAAATTTTCTGGCCATTATATAATTTTTTCCCCATACAGGATAATATATATTATATATAATGATATCTCTTAATAGTCCTAATTTATTAGCTTTTTTAAATCTTAAGTAATTCTTTATAATAAATAATATTACTTAATTCTAATATATTTTTTTTCTGATCCAAACGCCACTTTTTTATTTAATTAATTCCAACACAAATTTTAAAAATTGCTGATTCGAGAATTTTCATCCTAACTTCTTAAGATACTTAAGATTTTCTTTTCTGAATCATCACATCAATCAACAAAATCCCTAAGAACTTGGAGGGAGGGGTCTTATTACCCAAGTGAGAAGTGTTTTTGTATAAAATTTGAATTAATATTAAAACTAATTTAAATAAATATTTTTTTACAGATATGAATTAACATTTAAATTCATTAGATTAGATACAATGATGCTAATATACGTTTACATATTTGAAAGGAAATGATTTTGAAATGCATGATATATTCACTACATTTTTATTATTCACTTTTTAATATATATAATGCTATTTATGCTATGTGCCATAAAATGCTTTACATTTTTTTAAAAATATTGGCAAAATAAATACTGTATACTGTTAAAGAAAAGCAAAAGTTTTGTGAACATTATAACATGATTGCTGTAAAACTTTCAGCTTCCGAAGATACCAGAATCGAGCCAACATATGCTCCTGTTGCAAAGGATCGCCTTAAAATTAGGTAATATACTTGTACCATCATATAAAATTATATTCAGTTTTAATCTGTAATTTTTAGTTGGATGCATTTTTTAAAGTTATGTCCAGGTATTTTACAATTTTTGCTGATAAATGTTAATGAAATATATGCAATGCAAAATACTCCTCATTGTCTTTTGTTTACGTATTAAAGAATATATATTTAAGCATTACTGTTTAGTTTTTCATATGTAGTTACATATAAACATTTTTACTTTAACCCTCCGGGCGTCCAGTTATTCTGAGTATGGCTTCTCAAAATTTTCTCTCTATCCCTCAATAGGTAGCTTCAAAAAAATATCAGCTTCACATGAGACAGTGTCCGAAAAATAAGCGAGCATTTTTCACTTCCCCTCTTTCTCAGCTGCTGAGTTCCCATTAACCCAGTGGAGAGACTGGTTTGTAATCTATCTGGTTATCTTATCTTACTGATGACCACTTCCCTCCCCTCCCTTCTTCATTCACCAACTTTTTTTTCGTATTAGCAATATGTAATTTCGAATTAAACGGCGATATGAATTCATATCTTTGAAAGGGAAAAAATATTTTGCATAGAGGTCTTAAATTTATAAACTAAATTTTTTATATCATTAGATTGACTATCTCATATCTGTATTTATTCCTACATTTTTACAAAAGACACTATGCTATTAATTGTCTTTTTCTTAAAAATATATAGATATAAAAGAAGAAATACATTTAGAAAGATAAAAAAAAGCCATGCTACACATTTACACTTTTTCTGCATATAATATAAGTAATATTTAATGTAAATAAATATTCTTTTTTCCGAGCGCATATAATTTTCAAAATTTGTTTTTCCTATAATTTATTTTTCAGAGACGTAATTTAAGATATCTTTTTCACCAAGAGGTGAAAAATTTACATCTTAATTATAACATCACACCAATTAATGCCGTTGCTCTTTCATAGAGAAGCATATGCTTCGATAATTCTTTTACAGACTTTTCAAAGCTGCATTTTAAAGCTTTTGGAATTTATATAAATGTTGGAAAATATAACTTAAGGTGTTCTTGCATTTAATATTGATAGGATATTTTTGTTTCTAACTCAAAATTGTAAGACAATTTTCAAAAGAATTTAAAAAAAAAGAAATTTTTCATTAATTTTTTTTTGAAAATTTCCAACTGATGAAATCAGTTTTTAGTGAGATATGAAGTGATATTAATTGCAATTCACTCACAGTAGTATACGTGATTTATTTTATATGTAAAGGTCTTATAGCCTTAGTTTAAATATTTGTATGAAATCAAAACGTCTTTGTAAAAATAATAAATTGTGATTTTTTAAAAATATAATTAAAAAAATTAAATATATTTCTACCTGTTTTGAATAAAAAGTTATTTGTCAATTTTAATACTGTTTTGTTTTTAAATCAAATATCACTTTTGGCAAGAAAACACTTTTCAGTGCTTCAGCACAGTATGTCTTAGAATCTATCTTTGAAAATATCAGAGTTAACAGATAGGCACATTTTTTTAAAAGTTCTGAATGACAGAATGTGCAAGTGTATGAATCGAATGTTCCAAATTAAGTAATTTCGTACTTGTCATATTCCTAAATGATATCAAGGCAAAACAGAATATAAACCGAAATTAAGGCTATTGGGGATGATAACAAGAGCATGTTTGTAGCAACTAAGCAACTTTAAAAATTAATTTTACTAATATATAACTAAAATTTTTGGGTTGATTCTTAAAACAAATTTTTTAATGTTTTTCTAATTCAAAGAATCTGACCTTGAAGAAACTGAAGTGCCTTTTTGAGACTAAGTTTTTCATATTTAAATAATATTTGTTTAATTTATATATTGTTCAAAAATCTACAGCTTATTTCAGTGATTTGTTAATAACGTACTGAATGCAGACATAATACAGTGATTAATGTATGGAATACGGTACATTAATCACGAACATAATCGGGTATAAATCCAAAATTAAATTTAATAAAGTAGCGAAAATTTAATTTGCATTGAGCATTTTATTTCTATTTCCAAGCTAATGTTCATTCGATTTTAATCATTGCGCTGACGATTTCTATTTCTTCATGATACTCTAGAATGAGTCTCTAAAACGTAAGATTTTTTTTTTCTTTTCAAAATTTAATCTTTGCAAATATTTTGAAACTATTAGTATGATATCATTTGAAATTATAGAAAGATTTTTAAATAGTTTTAGAGAATTATTATTTCGAATTGGGATTAGCTGCAATGTATATAAAGGATCTCGTATGTCACATTTAAAAAATAGTTACCTAAATATTTTAAAGTGCTCATTAAAACATTCTTTCGTTCCTCATCAAAGTCTTAATGATGCCGTTAGTCTTGATTTCATCAATTATGGCATATCATGTGAAAGATTCGCACATCGTGTTATTTAAATAAGCCGTTAAAAAGTTCTTAAAAATTTTAACTGAAGTTACTATTAAAAAGAAGCAGATATTTTTTCTCAACGTTAAGAAAGTAATGATGGACTGTTACGGTAAAGTAACAAAATTGATTTCAATTTCATTTCTATAAAAGGGAAAGGTTACAAATTATTTCTAAAATTCTGAATAGTTTATAAAACCTGAAAAAAAATTGTCCTGAAAACGAAAATTTTGTCTTTGGAAAGTTAATCTTTTGACACAACAATTGCCAATAAGCTTTTCTGCTTGATTAAATTTAAATTAATATTTAATAAATAAGAAATTAGTAATTTTTAAAAAGATTCTAATTATTGATTATCTATTGGTCAGGAAGTATTTATGTACCAAATTTTATAAATCCAGGACCAACTATTTATGTTAATTTTTTGTTTACTTTGTTTTCTAATTAATTTTTTGGTGATTTTCGCTTCTCGCGACTTACAAAAAACGAATTTAACAGTATGGCTATTATAAATATATTACAATTTTTGATTCGGAAGCTATAACATAAATTTACATTACTGCGAATTAAATTTAATAAAACACAAAAAAAAATGAAATCAATTTAAACACAAATAATTAAATTAAAACATGAAATTCCTTGCAAGTCTTTATGCTGTATTTAAAAAAAATGAAAAAGAAAATTGAAATATTTTTACTTCAAAAATCAAATTTTAACAAACAGTCTTGATTTCTTAACTGAAAATCTGTCAACGTATTCATGTCATGAATTTTGAGGCAAAGTATTTAAATAAATATATAAAATAAATTCCTTTTATTTTTGTCATTCTTTTGAAGGCATTAGACGTTTTTTAAAATTGTTTAATAGCAACATTTTAAGAGAAAATCTATTTAGAAATATTTTGCTTTATTAAGGAATGAATTCTTAAGTTATTATTTTGGTAAGTAAAATTTAGTGAGAAGATTTTTTTTTTCTCATAAGTTTCTGAAAACCACATGAAATATACTTCCTACTTAAATCATTTAACGATAAGGAATTCTTTTATGAGCGTTAAGTGCTTCTAGACGGTTCTCTATAGGGGGTTATCGTAATCTATCACTGACAAGAAGGTCATTAATGGAGGGGAACGGCACAGAAGAAAAAACACGTCTTCGCCCTTTTCGACGCTTCAATTGAAAGTAGGAAAAAACCGTTTGCGCCCGTCTCGGAAACAACTGAACAGAACGAAAAAACACGGTTACGCCCGTTTCGGAGGGGATGTGCCTTCCAGAAAAAAACGTCTCCGCCGCTTGGAGGGTTAAACATTAATTCATGATCACACGTATTTATATTATTACTTTTTACGTATTTATATTATACTTTGTACGTATTTATATTATACTTTATACATATTTATATTATACTTTATACATATTTATATTATTACTTTTCCTTTTTTAGGAAGAATAAAGACTCATTAAGAAGTTCTTAGAAGTAGAAAATGCATTTTTCAATTTAGGCATTGATTGGAAATTTTAGAAAAAAGAAAATACTGCTTGAAAAATGTAGTTTTCATTTTTAAAAGAAACAAATAGTTTGTAATGGTAAAATATGGTATCAGTAAATCAGTGTCTATTAGTTCTAATAAGTAAAAAATATTGAATTTGGTTACAAAAGTAAAATTTTTTCCCCCATACAGTACAAAAAATAACTCTTTTATAAAATTTTTAAATTTTAGGATTTTTTTTTAAAGAAATAAGTCAATTTATATACTTATGAAAAATAGTTTGGCAAGAACACTTAAAAGTATCTTTTTTTCTATCGATTTATTTTTTATATTAACATATTGTTTGGCGGGTTGCTTTAAGTAATCAGTCAAATACATTTTAAGAATTTGTAACTAGTAATTTTAAGTATGTTGAATGACACTTTATGTTACTTAAATTTCAAACAATATACTTTTTGTAAATTGATGCATTTTTTATGTCGTTATATGATCTTTTTTTAAATTTGTTAATTATCATATCTTCTGTAGAATTTTTCCATTTTTTCCCATTTATTGAATTGTTTTTATGTATTCACTATGGTAATTCCGTTTAGTTTTAATCAATCAAAAACTTTCCTGTTTTGAATACAACAAAATATTAGTATTAAAAATGTTGACTTTTTGTTTTAACTGTTTTATTATAAGTGAAATTTTACAATTTTTGTTTTACAAATGGTGCTTTTTTTTAAGAGTGTATGACTAGTCTGCAACTTTGGGTACCTCATTATCAGAAACTTATTTTAGTCGTATATTTCTCGTAATTTATTCTCGTTTTATTGAATACTAGCCGCCTTTGGCGACCAGCTGGTTCGCCATGAGTAAAGCGTTCTAAAATGTTCAATTAAATCACATATTCATTAGCCTTGAAGTGATTCCGGGTATTGATTGACCTGAAATTAACATTTTCTTTAAGATGATGGACGGAAAGTTCTAAAAGTACACCTTTGCCCTAATAATATTCTTTAATTTTATAATCAGTCAGTTTTAACCATCGGTTATGCTTCCAAAATATTAAAAAAAATTTCGATGATGTTGCCAAAATAATAAATACGTTTTTTTAAAGAAAGCGAGAAAGGGAAAAAAGTATTTAATTAATGATACAGATATTGCAAACGATTACATAAATATGCCATTAAGTCGGGATTTCAATGCATATCCTGTCTAAATTCAATCAGGTTTACCGTAAATAAAGATGATTTATTGAGTTAATTATTTAGATATTGCAAACGATTAGAGAAACCTTGGCTTTGCATTTATTTTTTTAGAAAATATCACATTTTATATTTCTTTTATTTTATCCAGTCACGTGCTGAAAGTTGCATTTCTGTAGATTTATTTTGCGATGATAATTTTTTTTATTTGAACTTCCGGCTTTCTTTTATTTTATCTAGTCACGTGCTAAAAAAACATGGTTAAAATTTTTCTTTAAAAATTCGTTAAAAATAGAAGCTTAAGTTATACATTAAAACACTGATACCCTTAGAAGGCTAATTTTTTAATCTTTAAATTTATGTAAAAATGATGTTTGTGCGATAATATTTTCGGAAGTTATAGCGGAAAAACGTCGAAATTTCGCTTAAATTTTAATTAATTCAAATTCTAATTAAAAATTCTAAAAAAGGGCTCCGAGGTGCACATTCCGGACCTCCAAGGTATACATGTACCAAATTTGGTAGCTGTACGTCCAACGGTCTGGCCTGTAGAGCGCCAACACACACACACGCACACACACACATTGAGCTTTATTATAAGTATAGATTACAAAATATTTGAATTTAAAAAGTTGACCTTTTGTTTTAATTGTTTTGTTATAAGTTAAGTTTTTCAGTTTTTGCTAAGCAAATGATACCATTTTAAAGAGTGTTCGGCTAGTCTGTAATTTAGAGTACTTCATTACACATAATCAGGAATTTGTTTCATTCATATATTCCTCATGATTTATTCTTGCTTTATAGAATTTATTCGCTATGCAAAGATCAAACTCTTTGTTAATTTATATTTCATCATATTGAATCCGAAATCTATTTTTCTCATATATTCTTCATTTCTTTATTCTTCTCTGTTTCACCATACCATAATCAAATTTCTTTTATCATCTGATGAAGTACTTATTTATATACTTATATTTTAATACTTATTTATATGAATGATCTATTCTAATTGTATTCTCAATATATATATATATATATATATACTTAATGAAAATCTATTTCTCCAGCATATTGCATTTTTTAATTTGCACTGAATTATTTTTCAAGAATCATTTTATTTATAATTCGGGGGGGGGGGGTGCCAAATTAAATTCATTTGTACTATTGATACATTTTTATTTCTTTCATGGATTTTTCATCATTAGAATGGCATATTTCCCTATACATTTTTGTTTTTAATTTCAGCCTAAAAGGTTTACAAGAATTTGTTTTTAAATTCTGTTTGTGATATATGATGTGTATTTTTTTTTTACAGTTTTATTTGTTGTTTAGTCAGTGATGTTTATTTATTGAAAAACCACTACCTAAAATCTTTCGTAAATTCAATAATATTGAAAAACTGGCAGAATTATATGCATGTTTAATCCTTTCTGAGGCTATAATGCATTGTGACATCACCAGAATGACATCCTAAATATTTATGCTTTTAATTTTAGCCTAGATGGACAAAGAAAAGGTTTTCAAATTCTCTTTGTAATGTATAATGTGATGTAAGTTTTCATTTTTATTTGTTGTTTTGTCAGTAATGTGTTTATTCATTGAAAAAAATCACTATCCAAGTTCTTTCATAAATACTGCTTTTATGTATAATCTGTAAATTGTGCAAAATGTTGTTTGTAAAAATTAAAATATACAGATGTTGGGATTTGCTTTAATTTTTTGCATTGTCAAATCTCTTTGAGATTAAAATCTTTTAATAAAATGAGCAATTTTATTGTTTGTGAATTACTTTGTAAAATGTGTTTGTCTATTTCAAACTAAGATACTTCTCTCTTCAGCACATTTTTGAAATGTTAAATTGACATTTTTTAAATATTAATTGGATTCATTTTAATTCATCACTTATTATATTGGTAAAAATCCTTTTAATTGGCTTTAAAAAACTGGGCATTTATAATGATTACTTATTATTTAAAATAATTGCCATTAGCTTTTATTTTATTTATTTGCTTTAACAATACAATTTTATATATCTCAACTCAATACTATTCAAAATATGATTTTTAAAAATGCTTGCCTTTTTGTTTTTTGTTTCCTCTAAAAATTAGATAAAAGTTCTAAAATTTTGGTTGTTTGTTCATTATCCAAAAAGAATCATAAATACCAAATTTGAGAAATTCGGTTTCATAATATATGCAATAACAAGAACCTAGATTATCATAGTCTATACACAGCAACAGAAATGTTCAAGGAATATCAGAATGACAGATATAAATATTTTGTGGATTATGAGATCATTCCTTTAATAAGACAATCAACTTATCTCTTTAGCACATTTTTGAAATGTTAAGCTGACATTTTTGTTACATTAACTGTCTGAATATATATATATATATATGTGTGTGTGTTTCATTTATCTGCTATGATTTCAGGATTCTCAGTATCCATATTTTAATGAATTATTGAAGTTCATAAATAACATAATGAACCAATTATATTTCATAAAATATTATCCTGATATTTTATAATTCATAGAATTTGTATTATTTATGAAATTTATTTAGCGCAACAAGGAAAATGTTATTTAATTGCCCTGTGTGCAGCCTCCTCTCAGCTTGCAAATCCTAGGTAGAGTCTAGACTGCCTAGTTGGAAATCTGCCAATATCAGTTTAATTTATTTAATTAATATATTATTTTAAAATTAGAAAAAATCTGTTTGGAGACATTTAACTTGATTTTTAACCGAACTTACTGAGTCCCATCTATCGAAAATTTCACCATATGTAAGGTATTTGATTCATGGCATGAAGAAGTCTTGCACAGCAAATCTTTGGTGGAAACATATCTTAAATTCATGATCTTCCATTTTCGAGGAGGAGAATTTACCATCAAAATCAGCCCAGTCTTCACCTCAAAGTTATAAGTTATCAAATAATGGCTAACTTTAAAATTTCTTATAGAGCACACAAGGTTATTTAGTAACATGTATAAATCATGAACATAAATTTGAAGAAAGTCTTGGCTATCAATAACATTTTAAAATCAACTTTGAAAACAGAAATCTAAACGGCAATGAAGGGAAGGGGATCAGGCAAATGTTACAGAAAATTCTCTGCTAATTAAGCAAAGTCAAGGAGTCAGGTGTAGTTGAGTGTATAAAAAAAAATGGTCCCAGGTGCTCAATAACTAATAAAGACGTTTATTTAAAACGAAGGTATGAATACACTGGCAGAAAACATAGCCGAAACGTACACAAGAACAATAAATAACAGCACACAAGCAGCAAATCGGTAATATTCAATTGTAACGGCACAAAGAGCTGAGACAAAACTCCCCCAGAAGAAAGACTTCGCACGATTATTCACGTCCCTCAAAACATCTGCTATTCCTTACTATCTACTTGTAGTGGAGCTTTATAAGCCAGATAACATCCGCAAGATTGAGTGGTCACTTTAAGTCTTATGGTCATGTTTTCTGGGTACGAACCCGAAGATCGCAAGTTCGATCCTAGTTATCGCCAATTGTTGCATACTTGACTCACTACTAAAGCAGTGCTCGACTTAACACTGATAGGCTAATCATTTTATAACTCAATGTTGCCTCAAAACTCTGCACACTATTCATTAATCGTTTGAGCTCAACTCAATTAACTCTCTCCAGCACGGTCTTTCGGCTTTTTATAGCTTTCAAAGCAAGGTATAAAATCATAGAAGAATTTTCATAGTTTTTGTGGTAATGATCCTATCGTCGAAATTCGCGTTGATCTTAGAATCTACTATTTTGTCGTCAGCTGATGCTAGGACCGGGGGTCTTTGATCCGTCATCCATTTATTATCCATCAGAACTGCTTGTAAAACTGTCTTCCTTGCGATGGAGCTATCTACTCTGGAAAGCAACATTACAAATTCGCAACATTGGGTTAAAACTTCTTTGTGAAGTTCGCGAATGTGACAATGAATCTATATTCAGATGCTGGAGTAGACCTGATTCAGTATGCGGTTTATTTAAATAGTGTTCGGCCTTTATTCATGAAAGAAAAATACTAATTTACAGCAATCTTACTTTAATTTGTAATTAATCAGATAATACTTAGGGGAAGGTGCACACTTTTTCCAGTTTCTGTAGTTGGAAAATCCCCCTTTATTTTCTATTTTGTGTATCTGATCCACCACATTTACCCTAATGGCTTTTCAGAAATTTGGTCCCTTTTAGAGGCACTTTAAACATAGAAAATAGGCTTAAAAATTTTACTTAAAACAGATAATTGGTTTATTTATTTTCAACTAAACTTTAGATTAGTATAACTTTATTAAAAATACCATTCATAAAGTAAAATGTTTTTTCTAATTAATAATTAGAATGTACTTCAAAATCAATTAGCCTGATTCTAGAGGCGAAGCTAGTTTCCTGCTTTTTGAGTTCATCGACTTCTTCACAATCTATTCTATTGATAAAGATGAATATGTGTGGGCACTCTACAAATCAAACTGTTTGATTTTGTGTTTGGCGCAACATGGCCAAATATGGCCTTTGTGCCATTAAAACAAACCAAACTGCTTGATCTAGAATTTACCAAATTTGACCAGGGCGTGTGTGTGTGTAATATACCCTGAAGTGTGGAAATGTGAATCTCAGAGCTATATTTAAATTTTTTTTATTAGAATTTTAATTAATTAAAACTTGCATTGAATTGTGGTGTTTTTCGGCGAAAACTTCTGTAAATGTCGCATAAAAGTAAATTTTACATCTTTTTAAGTTTAAAAATTAAAGTTAAGTTTAAAATTTTTTTTTAATTTATGTTTCTTTTTAATGTTAAGTACTTAATAACCATGCAAGTGTTTTCTGAATTTTGGAAATTTTAATTTAATTTAATTTTAATCAATTTATTTTTGAATTTTCAATAACATATTGCATTGCTGTCTTGGTGTTCAAATCGTTTTCATTATTCCATCGATTTTTTGATCGCGCGATTTGCTTCCATTGCAGAGAACTAAAGATGATGGATTTTATTTCATATCTGTTTATGAGACAGATAAAAAATAAAACAAAGTGAAAGATATTTATCTTCTAATATTGCTCTCATGTTTTTGGATTAATTTCCTTA
>JAPMOQ010059770.1:111673-150990 GCA_026543055.1 Argiope trifasciata
GAATGGTCCATTAAAACTGAGGTGGAGCCTCAGTATCCTGGTTGGTAGAGCGTCAGTCTCGTCACCGAAAGGTCGCGAGTTCTGTCTTCGTCTCGGCCAAAGACAGCCGTGTTGGCTCATGGCAGTTGGGACACGTTGAATAAGTAGTGACTGCAAAGTCCTCCAAGTTCCCATAACCTCTGGGGGTACTGAATCAGGGATGAGTCGGTCTTAGATTGGGATCCGAATTCCGACTTGTGGATGGATGAATGAGTTCGACCTCCCCCTGAAGAACGGTTGTGTCATGTGTGTTCGAGCAAAGTCATACTTTCACCTTAATGGTAAAAAACCGTTAACACCAAAAGGCGCACACTTCTGCCTTCATTCGAAAGAGAAGAGCTCATTTGGGCTTTGTATGACCAAGTGGCGTTAGACCCACCACCAAAACTGTGTGAGCTATGGAAATTTGAATATTACTATGTTGTAAAAACGTTTGATTTTAGACCACTTCATTGACCCATCAGCGCTCAGAATTTTCTCTAAGTTGGTTGCTCTAAGAGTATTAAAATATCGATTCATCTAAAATTGTAAAATTCAAAATCTCATAATTTAGTCATATTTCATGGTGAGATAAGATTTATTTATTTCTTTTAACTAAGAAATTGGAATGTCACGTATCTTTCTCAAGTTGGAATACTTTTGTTTGGTTTGGTTTTATGTAGTTTTTTTGGCGCAAGAGCCGTATTTAGCTATACTGCGCCAATCAAAAGGTAAAAGTATAAAAAGATGTATTTTTTAAAAGATCTCATTTATGAAAAAAATAGCACAAATGTGATGAGATAAAACTGTGTAAAATTGATGTAAAGAATTGTTTTGGCAACTTAAAATTCAAATTATAAAGCCTTATCACACGGTGAAATTTCGTCAGCACTTTTCCGTTTCTACCCTCAAAAACCGGTCAAGCAAGTTTCATAATCGACAACTTTTTCGAACCAGTTCGAAAATGTCGCCGGAAATATTGTCCTCAAACGAAATGCAACCAATCATGTGAAACTTCGAAGTGACGTCACTTTCGCTGTCGTTTACTGACGGAAAGTGCCGAAGATATTCTGCCCTGTGATAAGGCTTTAAGATACATGAAAATTTTAAACCATGATGTAAAAAACAAGAACTTAATTAGCAATGTTTAACACAAACAGAATAAAAGAATACTAAATTCACGTAAAAAAGGCAATAGCTTTTAAGAATAAACATATTTGGGTGGTATTTTTCACCCACCAATCTTGTAATACTTAAGACGAGGTACAAAAACGGGAATGATAAGAATTAAAGACAGCATAGTCAATTAAAATATGACGTAAATTGAACATTGCAGCTGCTGTCGCATTTTCGCCAAAAATTAGATGTTTGTGGGTGAAACGCGTATGTCCTATTCGGAGTCAATTTAACATCCATCTCACGTATAGGATTACTTTGGACAAAAGGGTTGGATAAAATTAAGATTTCAGTTTAGTTATACTAACGTACAGTTTTAAAGCAACACGAGGGCTATTTTGGGGCGGACCTCGTCCATGGTCAGATGACGACACCCCCTCTTCACACCAGAGGGAGGACGTTTGGTCTGACAGATTTAACAAACAAGAGACCCCCTCACACCACGGATCTTCTGTGGAATCGAGTCTCGAACCTGAAACCCTCCGGTTCCGAAGCCGAGACCTTAGCACCAGGTCACCGCGGCCTCAATTAAGATTTCATAATTCTTTGAAGTATATGTATATATCGAAATAAAATGAAATAATATTACTTACGTTACGTAAATCCTTTTGAAAATAAATTAAAATCTGAATTTCATGATCAATCAGAAAATTTTAGCCAATAATTTTTGAAAATATTGTATAAATTACGAACATTAATTATTCTTAATAGATATAAGACTCCAATGCTGAACAATTCTGTTTTCCATACTCATATTTTTTATTAATTGAATTTACAACAAAAAATATTTTAGTATTAATTGGTTTAAACTCATCCACCCTAAGTTAATGAAATTTTCCCTAAAATATTTCTAATAAAATATTTCAGTTGTAGTAATCGGTTAAAGTTTAGCACGGTGTGCCCCCGAGTTTATCGCCAATATGGCAACCCAACGGAACTTTCTTACAGTAACCCTACTTCTGTTTTGTTTACTAGTTTTTACAATAGTTGAGTTGTTCAGGTACTACAACTGTTTTATAATAAATTTAATATTTAAAATATCGATTTCAGATGATTTAAATTTTGCTTATTATTTTAATTTAAAATTTATTATACAAAGAAAGTTTGGAATAAAATTAATATTAATTAAAATAACATTTATTTCATTTTTTTGTGTTAATATTAACAAAAAAAATTTTTTTTCGTTTTCACACTTTTAATTATCACTATGCGAATTCGCAAATCGTCTGCGTTTTCGTATTAAAAGAAGTGTGCCATGGAATTATTCGCAGTTCTCGTAATTCTTTTGGTGCTCCAACGTTTGGTTCCCTCGAAATATTATTATGTCTGCAGGAGTGGATGTTTGGTAGTTGGAATGCAAGGCACTATTTCGAACCTGCTGAATGGATGAAGGGTGATTGGAATATTTTTTTAATGAGTTGATGAGGCTTGGAAAGAACCAATGACCAATGATGTAGGGGTTCTTAGGAAGCACCTAGGCTCAGTGGCCTTTCATCTTCCATTCAGCTGAAATGATAGTTAGTGACAAACAAAATATGCTGAGCAGTAATGTTGAATTATAGTAAGGAATTTATTATATTCATCCATGATGTTGTGAAAACTGATTGACATATATTAAGTGAGCATCAAAAAAATAAAAAAAAGCAAAAAGAAGAAAATAAAAAAAAATACGTGAAAAAAAAAGAATAATAATAATAAAAAAAGAATTACGTGATGGAGTTGTTTATTCTCTATAATTTGGTGGCTTATTGTCCTAACGTGTTACATTGGCGATTGGCGGGGGGTCATGCTGTCGGTGCACAGGGGTGAAGGGTTTTGTTTATGTTAGGAGGGAAGAATGCTTTGAGTGTTATGAAGTGTTAAGTGTTTATGAAAAGATTAAATAAAGCAAGTAAGTACATTAAATATTAAAAATTCTGTATAATATTCGTTCCTATAACATCATTTATTCTTTCTTGTAATATTATTATGCACTATTCCTTAATCCACACCGTCCATCTGTTCAATGTGCTAGCGAAGCTACTGCATTCCCGCTCCGTATGAAAGCGAAGCCCTAGGATGTTTTTTTTAAAGTTAAAATATACTGCCCGGTGCCTTCGGCATCTGTAGAAGGCACCGCGCAGTATTAAACAAATAATTATAATTAGTTAAACATTCTAAATAAAGAGGCGGGAAATGGCAACCGTAACTGTTCCGCAGAACAGTTTGTTTATTTTGTCCGCCATCTTTGTTGGCGACTTGGCATCCTTGGCGCAGCAAGGGGCACACTATTCTACACTTTTACCCAGTAATCTATTAAACGAATCAATGAATTTAATTTTTCAGTTACATTAATCTATTAAACGAATCAATGTAATTGTAAAAATTTTCAATGAAACAGTTTGATGGTTTGTTTGCATTTGATTGTTGCCATCCGACAATGAGTAATAAAGGCGATTTTTGTGGCTATTTATAAACACATATTTTCAGGTTTAAATAGAGAAAGAAAAAGAAATCGGGGCCATTGCACAGTTGGGAATCCTAAATAATAACTTTAAAATTTCATAATCGTAGAACTTTCTTTCTAACATATCACTTCCGTGTAGACATCGCCTCCTTAAACAATTTGGTCTGAAGTTGAAAATATTGTATGGAGGAAAATATAATTTATATTGAAATTGTTTGCTGTATTAATCAATCTTTGAGTTCCGAAACAACAAAAAGTAATCGTAAAATAAACTTCCATCTGTTACTTAAATTCAAGGTCTTAAATGTTATTTTCAGAGTTATATAAAGTAGTTTAGTGATCATAAATAATTCTTTTTCGCAATCATTTGCAAGTCAAATTGCGTGACAAGCATAACTAAATTGTTTATATTCAGCTCAAGAAAGATGTTTCTATTCTTTAAAAAAAAAGTATTGATTCCACTTGGAGTCAATTTAATTTTTAAAACATCGATGTTCGTAACTTAAAGTAGTTATTGTAGTCCTCAACAGGTTTCATTATTGTCCAGTTTTTAGAATTATTATTCCAGTTTAGTTTCCTAAACTGGAATTACACTAGTTTCCATTATACTAAACGTGGAATGATTAAAATTAAAATGGTTCTCCTCGACTTATGTAGAGTCTATTATAGGTAATGCGCAGGGCCGGCATCTGGTGGGGCTATGCACCCGGGCCCAGCGACTCAGGGGTGTCTCACCGTGATTAAGAATACAGTAAAAGCTATTTATTCGCGGGGCATATGTTCCATAAATATGCCGCGGAGAGAGAAACCGTGAATACGGAAGGGTCATTTATATGGGATTATAGGGGATACGTTCCGAGGTCAAAGCTCATTTGCTATTCTTAAACCTTCACTAAGATTTTCCAAATGAAATGTCACGTTTCCAGTGCTTGTTGAAGCCTCTTCTTCAATGGGCTGTGAATTCAACATTTCCTCCAAGTCGGTTTCTGTCAGATCTTCATCTTGCGATTGAAGTAATTCCTGAATGTCACTTGATTCGATCTGTTCGAACCCATCTCGTCCTATTCCATTCGCGATTTCGGCCACGTTTGCAGTTTGCATTTAATAACATACTTTAGGCAAAGTTGTAATAAGATCTATATTACTTTTTTTTAATTAGTCCATTTGACGGCATTTATAAAGGATATTGGATTGGAATCCTTTTATTATTATGTAGCACTTATTAGATCCGCGAATATAAGAATTGGGTCGCATTTTTCCAATCCGCGAATGAAGGAAGCGCGAATAAGGAGCTTTTACAGTACAAATAATGTGCTGCACAATAATAGCTTTTACACGTACTGAAAGTATACAGGTTTGATTTCATTTGTCTGGCTGAGGGTCGACGCCGTTATAAGGCAATGATCGCGATGATACCTATTAAAAGGGGGATTAATTAATAAAAAAAAAATCCACTTCAGACATGTTAAGACAGAGTGGCTTCTGGGCGCTGAGGCTTGGTTCAAAAGGATTTGTAAATCATCAGCTGTATATATATATTTTGGATCTAGTGTAATATTTTTATGCATGCATCTATATATATATGCTTATATTAGGTTGCTCAACCAAAAAGTAAAATGAAGATAAATGAAACGATCCATTCCTAGCAATGCACATTGGATTTCACTGGCCCGAAATGAAAAGAATAAAGGAAAAAGTTTTAATTTAGCAGTCAGCGGATTTGGCTATACGAAGTTCATAATATATATTATAGTCTTGTGCCATTAGGCAAAATATTATTTATATAAGGTAAGTAGATTTACAATCACTTACCTCACATATTAGTTAATAGCTTTAACATACAACAATTTCATAATTCATTCTATAAATTGCTTAATACTGTTGGATATGTCCCAGGCCAAGGAAATATCCTTCTGGGTATAAAAAAGGAAAATTATCAGAAAAGTGAAAAGAAGGAAAGCTAAACTTCTAAAGGCCTTATCACATGGCGAAATATCGTCGGCACTTTCCGTCAGCAAACGACAACGAAGGTGACGTCACTTGAGTGACGTCATTTCAAAGTTTTAATGAATGGTTGAATTTCTTTTGCAGACAGTAATTCATCGGCATTTTCAAACTGGTTAGCTAAAGTTGCCGATGACGTAAAACGTGCTTGACCGGTTCTTGAGGGTAGAAACGGAAAAGTGCTGACAAAATTTTACCGTGTGATAAGGTCTTAAAAGTCACAAGTAAATCTGCTTTCTTGGCTCAAAGTAATTGCTTAACTTCAGGAATTACAATTCAAACATCAAATGGGAGAAAAAGTCCCGCTCAAAGTACCCATTCCAGCGATAAAAATGTTGAAGCAATGAAAACTGTAGAATCGTGTGTTTATACAGATGTGACCGAATCAGAAAATAATGACGAAAATGACGGCATTTACGGCCATGTATTATAACTGATAAATTTAGAATATTGTGTGTTAAAATCGGACCTGGCAACATAAAAGAAGTTTTTGCTAAAAATGCTGAATGTAGATCATTTTCTATAACATGCTACTTTAAATAAATGCCAAATGGTGAAACTACGCAGCTGGTTAATTTATTCAAACACTCAAGATTCTATATTTTGTTTTTGTTGTATACTGTTTCCCAAAAGAAGAGAAAATGATCATAATAAGCATCGAAAAAGAAATTGCAAAAAATTTTAATTTTTCTGAAGCAATTGACATATAAGCAAAAAAAAAAAAAAAAACTAATCAAGAATTAAATAAACATGCATTAATAATATGAGCTGGTTTTTTTTGCTTATTTTATTCACTTTATAATTATACTACCGCCTTTGGCGACCAGCTGGTTAGCCATGAGTAATGCGTTCTAAAATTTTCAATTAAATCACATATTCATGAGCCTTGAAGTAATTTCGGGCATTGATTGGCCTGAAATTAATATTTTCTTTAAGATGAGGGACGGAAAGTTCTAAAAGAACACGTTTTTCTAATAATATTCTTTAATTTTATAAATCAGTCAGTTTTAACTATCGGTTATGCTTCTAAAATATTAAAAATGTTTTTTTTTGGTGATGTTGCTAAAATATTAAATATATTTTTCGAAAAAAATCGAAAAAGTGAAAAAAATTATTGAATTAATGATACAGATATTGCAAACGATTATAGAAATATGCCATTAAATCGGGATTTCAATGCATATCTTGTCTAAATTCAATCAGGTTTACCCTAAATAAAGAAGATTTGTTGAATTAATTATTTAGATATTGCAAACGATTAGAGAAACCTTGGCTTTGCATTTATTTTTTTAGAAAATATCACATTTTATATTTATTTTATTTTATCCAGTCACGTGCTAAAAAACATGGCTAAAATATTTCTTTAAAAATTTGTTAAAAATAGAAGCTTAAGATATACATTAAAACACTGATACCCTTAGAAAGCTAATTTTTTAATCTTTAAATTGATGTTAAAATCATGTTTGTGCGATAATATTTTCGGAAGTTATAGCGGAAAAACGTCGAAATTTCACTGAAATTTTAATTAATTCAAATTCAAATTAAAAATTGAAAAAAAGGGACTCCAAGGTGCACATTCCCGACCTCTAAAGTGTACATGTACCAAATTTGGCAGTTGTTGGTCCAACGGTCTGGCCTGTAGAGCGCCAACACACACACACATTGAGCTTTATTATAAGTATAGATTTCTCAGAGAAATATGCGGTGAATGTGGTGAAAAATCCAATAAGTTCTATTCACTAGAGGATGCCGCTGGAGATACAAGAAATAGGCTGATGAGAAAGCCGTTCTCGAAAAAAATGAATAGTCAATAATCCCCAGTCTACATATTCTGACCTGGGTGCTTTATATTTCTTTAAAAAGAAAGAAACTTTTGCTTTTCATGTTAAATGGTTATTCGCAAACCATTAAGCAAACAAAATATAAACATTGAATATTTTCATTTGTTCTATTCTTAACCTGTTTTATTTTGAAACTTTTTGTCTTTTACTGAATAAACTTACTCTAGTTTTTATCCAGTAATTTTAGATTCTTCTCTTCGAGCATTTTTTCATACTCGTGAATTTTTATTATAATTACTTGCGCATATTTCTCATAAAAATTAGGTTTTAAATAATTTTACGTCCCACTTTTAACATACATTCAACTTATGTTTGGCGCAGCATAGCCAAATTTGGCTCTTGCGCCAATAAACCCAACTATCCACCCAATAAGTTCTATAACGTACAGTTTACTTTATTTCACACACGCACAAGCAGAAAACTATAGCCCCAAAAGAGCCAAAGCGAGCACAAGAATAGTATTCGCAGAAATCAGCAACACATATATAAAAAAGCAAAAAACAAAACAAAACACATAGGTAGCACAAATGGCACAAAGAAAACCTCCCTGGAGTTCAACAGCAAAGAGTGAACTCACTCAACTAATCGAGTAAGCGCCTCCGTTTTTATAGCCTCCGACCATAATCTATACTTATAGTAAAGCTAAATGTGTGTGTTGGCGCTGTACAGGCCAGACCTATGGACCTACAGCTGCCAAATTCGGTACATGTATACCTTGGAGGTCAGGAATGTGCACCTCGAAGCCTTTTTTTTTTCGAATTTTTAATGAGATTTTGAATTAATTAAAATTTAAGCGAAATTTCAACGTTTTTCAGCTATAACTTCCGAAAATATTATCGCACAAACATGATTTTAACATCAATTTAAAGATTAAAAAATTAGCTTTCTAAGGGTATCAGTGCTTTAATGTATAACTTAAGCTTCTATTTTTAACGAATTTTTAAAGAAATATTTTAACCATGTTTTTTTAGCACGTGACTAGATAAAATAAAAGAATGCCGGAAGTTCAAATAAAAAAAAATTATCATCGCAAAATAAATCTACAGAAATGCAACTTTCAGCCATAGAGCTGTGATACTGATAGAGGGAGTGCAACCCTACTTTCGTGTAGGACAAGATAAAATCACGTGACTATGGGACAGAATTTGTGTTAGCTGTAACCACTTTCTCCGTTCCCCATTATATTTCAATGGCAGAGTTTTTCCCGCTTTTAACTGTTGGAATTTAAAACTTATTTAAGCCACGGTTACCTATTGCTGTGCAATTGGATGCAAAGAAAAAGCTTCTAAGGATAGTCCTTTATCATTTCATAGGTATTTACAGTCAACATATTCTGTTTATATCCATTTTAAATCAATTTAAAATTTCCTAACATCGATCACTCAGTGATTTTGGTGTTATAACTCAATAATATTTCATAGTTTGGCTTAGTTATTGTATTGAATTTATTTAACATGTTACTAAGCTTCGTTTAAACTGATGTAACTGCGTTATATTTTGCTACTTGCTTTATTTTAATCTCGAATGTTTTGCAAGCGCTTGGCTACAAGCTTGGCGGGATTTTTTCTCGCCAATACAAGTGTTTACATAAACATTATTGACCGATTAGTAATTGTGTGTTTATTTTAATGCAAATAAAGTTCTTTAAAATTTCTAATATGTTGTTTCTTTTTAACCACAATTATTGTATTATATCGTGAACAATATTAAATCCAATCTAAATTTTGCAAAACAATTTTTTATGGCATATTTACCTTATAGAACAATTTTCCTTAATAATGCTTTATTAATAAAAGCGTACAATAAAATCTCAATATTTAATTACAAATATAAATTAATAATTAAAATATTTGTAATTTTTATGATTTTTATGTTTTTGTAATTTAATAAGCACTAGTTTAACTGTTAATATTCATTTTGTAAAAAATGTTCAATATTTATAATTTATATTGCAAGTATGAATAAAAACATTTTTTAAACAATTTTTTTTAAAAAAATGACTTACGTCACTTTAATAATCTGTTTTTAAAAAGCTGTTTTTTATCCGTTTGAGAGAATGATAGAAAGCATTTGAGCATCTAATGTAAAATCTTGAAATGTTTTTAGGCAAAGAAAAGAAATAAAAGGTTTATTTAAAGAAGAAAATTAATCACTTTTAATTATTGCACAAAAACAAAGTAAAAAATCTAAATATAATTTAACTCGAATACTTGTGTAATATATATATATATATATATATATATATATATATATATATATATATAGAAATAGCAGTTTGGGCTAGGAAATAGGATTTATTTTTATAGGATTTCCGGTCGGTTTAACCGGAAATGAAAAACGACTTGACCCATTGCCAGGAAGCAAAATGTTGCGCTGCAGTTTTTGAGTATGCCAACATTTGCGATATGGCGCCAAAAAGGTGTTCTTACTCCCAGATTTTTCTCAAGTCACATGACTCATGTTGGGTACACTTTTTGAGACAGAAAACAAGCTACTAGCTCCCTCCATTTATATATCAGCTCTATGCTTTCAGCACGTGACTGGATAAAATAAAAGAAATATAAAATGTGATATTTTCTGAAAAAATAAATGCAAGGCCAAGGTTTCTCTAATCGTTTGCAATATCTAAATAATTAATTCAACAAATTTTCTTTATTTAGGGTAAACCTGATTGAATTTAGACAGAATATGCATTGAAATCCCGACTTAATGGCATATTTCTATAATCGTTTGCAATATCTGTATCATTAATTCAATAATTTTTTCCCTTTTTCGATTTCTTTCGAAAAACATATTTAATATTTTGGCAACATCACCGAAAAAAAAAACATTTTTAATATTTTGGAAGCACAACCGATCATTAAAACTGACTGATTTATAAAAAAGAATATTATTAGGAAAACGCCTTCTTTTAGAACTTTCCGTCCATCATCTTAAAGAAAATATTAATTTCAGGCCAATCAATGCCCGAAATTACTTCAAGGCTCATGAATATGTAATTTAATTGAAAATTTTAGAACTCATTACTCATGGCGAACCAGCTGGTCGCCAAAGGCAGCTAGTATAGCATACAATCGAGTACATTTATTTCTGTCATTAAGGGTAGGAGTCGTTGATGGAATGCATTCAAGCAGCATTCGTTAAAGATATCTGTGCAATTCTTTTTCTAGCTATAAGATCGAATAAGTAGGCTAGCAAAACAGTGTACCTAATATCGTACTAGAGCTTAACTTTGAAGCTGAGTTCAGAGCTTATCAGAGTTAAGTTCGGAGCTTTTAGCATCTAGGTTTTAAAAAAAAATCTGAACAGCTTGAACATCGAAAGAAGAAGAGAGAAAAAAACGCGTAGGTTAATACTTTGAATATGTAAAATAACAGCTTCAAGAGCTTGGTAGGAGAGAATGAAAATTTTTGACGATACTTAATTCAAGATAGAAACCTTGTATACTATAATAATATTATTCAACTTTTTTTTTCTCATGGGTATGGAAAAAAAATAAGAAGAAATGGAATTTTTTTAATAGTCATACAGGGCGAGCTAGAGAAACCTACTGATTTGAAAAAAGTTCCGAGAGGTGAGTTGGGTGGATAGAGGGGAGATAGGTGGTGCTACTGGAGGGGAAAGGCCCCAAGTTTGTTTCTTCCTCTATTTTTGTTGCCATCATGCTCTGGTTTAGTGAACAGCGGACCATCGCCGTCGACAGCTCCTTTTCTAACGGTCGCTCACTTGTTGCTACGCAACGTGCCTTTCGCGCTCGCTTAGAAATTCCTCCTCACAGACCCGTTCCTGACCGTAATTCGATTCTGTCGTCGGTTAACTCTTTTCGGGAGTGTCGCTAAATCCAGAAATGTACATCAATGGGCCACCAGAACTCCGGAAAAGGTCGAAAGAATGAGGCAGTCAGTTCGGCTCGCAAACACGCAGCTGCTGAGGGATTTTCTGACACCACTCTTTGACAAATTCTCCATCAAGACCTTCCATTTCATCCCTATAAATTGACTGTTGTGCAAGAATCAACTGAACACGATTTTGTTGCACGTCAAAATGCATGTGAAATGCTGCTTGACAACCTGCCTGAAGACGCGGTCATTTTTTTCAGTAGCCAAGCTCACTTTGAAATCCCCGGTATATGCCGATCGACCACGGACAATATCTCACCTCAAGAGCAACATTCGCGACGCCACTGCCAACATACAGATTGACATGCTGCAAAGAGTGGACACGACCTTTAAAAATCGACTTAATCAGTGTATGCTCAATGGGGGTCGCCATTTAACCGATGTCATTTTCAAAACGGTATGAAAAAACTGTGATATTGTATTCTTAAATAAAAAAAAGAATTAAAGCAATAACTGATTTACTTTTGTTTTTATTGAACTTTCAAAGAAATAAGTGCCTCTGGCGTACTATGTATAAGGAATGATATCAGATAAGTCATGTTTCATCTTAGCTTTAAAGAATTTTAAGGTATCCGAACACGTTGAAAAGGTCTATTTTGGTTAAAAGCGGCATTTTTCAAAAATACTTTTATTGCATAAACCATATTTAAGCTATCCAAAACAGATTAATTCTGTCTCTACGTTAATTAGAAGCCATTATTAATATGTTCGTAATGACTAGTAAACTGGGTTAGTTTAGTTTAGTTACATTAACGTTCAGTTGTAAAGCAACACTAGGGCTATTTTGGGACGGACCTCGTCATTTTGAACCACGGTCAGATGACGAGGACGACACCTGAACTGGCACCTCCCACCACACCAGCGGGAGGACATTTGGCCAGACAGATTTAACGTGCAAGAGAAGGTTCTTCGGTGGAATCGAGTCTAGAACCTGAAACTCTCCAATTCTGAAGCCGATACCTTACCACCAGGTTACCGCGGCCCTTAGTAAACTGGAAGTGGGCATTTAAATAATCGGAAGTATCAATTTATAAGGTCAAAAACATGTTAAAAATTTGTATAAACGCAAATTTAGTTTTTAAATACGAAAAATGTTTTGCACAGAAAAACACAAAATGGCAATAAAAGTTTTAACGACTTTTTTCGGAAATTTGTACCTAAAGATGTCTTTGTTGAGCTCTGAATCCTCAGATTAGGGGTATTTATGTCTGTAATACATTTTAACGAAAGTTTTATAGGATTACTAAATATCATTAAGGTTGTTTGAGTGTATCCTGGAGCAAATTCAGTTAGAGCATTTGTTGAGCTCGACAAAAACAGATTAAATGAATCTAAGCAGTATTCACTGCCAAATGCTAAAATGACCAGATTTTTTTAATATAATTAAAAAGGGAAAATTATTAAGAGATAGTAAGGAAGAAGGTATAACCTATAAAGGCGGGGAATTTTAAATATGTTGCCCGTAATTTATTATTAAAACAAGTTACTGTATACTTTAAATGCATTTTTCGCAAAACTGATTTTTACTTATTTGTTGCTCATTTCAAATCAAATAACTCAAAATGTAATAACCATATTACTATGAAATTTGATACACATGGTATTTATCCTATTTTTTAGGGAATGAAGTAAAAGAATTTAGATTGAGTGAATAGTTTTTAATTTACAGTATATTGTTTGAATAATAATGCCGTAAATTTATTAAAAATTTCATGATAAGGCTTAGATTGGTTGAATTTTTATTTTTTTATTAGAACCATACGATTGTATTTAAATTCCCCGAGAAAACTATATAGTTTATTTTGGTATAAGTTTTGTTAGGATGAGAATAATAGTTTTTGGTATAGACAATTTGATGTTTTATAAGAATTTGCCTAAATTTATGCTGTTAAATGCCGATTTTGAAAAAAAGTTTTAATATTTTATTTCAAATATTGACATCCTGTTACTAATTTTGAACAGTCTTAAATCCAGAAATATGGTTAATGTGGGTCTACACCATGTTTTTCTACAAAAAAAAGTTCCGAACATGTTCGGATACCTTAAGGGTCACCCGAAGGCAGAAAATTGAAGAATCCGTGAATTATACGTTTAAAATTTTGGAAAATTCGGCGCTCATATAGGGCGGATTTGGGGCAATGTGGATCGTTTTAAAGAATTACAGAAGGGTTTTCAAAGGAATGGAAAAATATATTACCCGCGACTCTGTTCGAGTGGAAATTTCGATGTACGAAAAACTATCAAATAAGGACAAATAAAAAACCTAACCTAAAAACGATACATTTAAAAGTATAAGCATATACAAAAAACATATAACATAAATACATTTTAATAACAAAAACACACAACTAAAGTAAAAGCAATTTATTTACATTGTATACCCAAAATAAAACAGCAAATCACGTCCGGTCCAATCCATTTCATTTATCGAGCGAGATGGAGATAGCTACAACAGTATTATACACATCATTTTTAAATTTCAAATTTAAATGAAAACACAGTTGTCAACAATCACGCGTGAACATGCAACGCCAGCTGGCGTAACGCACATGTCTGACTTTCCTACGCCAGCTGGAGTAATGCAATGCAGATTAGAAATTTTTTTATTCCCTTCATTCGTTTTTTTTTTTTCCCCATTTAAAAGTACTTCAGAATGAATCCGAAAGAGCATTCTGAAGTACTTTTAAACAACATCATTAACAACATTCGATTTTAAATACATCAAACACAAAGAAAGTGAATCGAATCATTTGAAATATTCGTTCGAAATTCTTCTAAGCCAAACCTCAACTCTGTTGGAAAAAAAATCTGGAGCCTTCCTTATTTTTGGTGGGATTTGGCCTCAGCGTTTTGGCACGAAAGTTATTTTTTAATGAATAAAAAAATGAACCCCTCATTGAACCGGAATAAAAAGTAGCATCTGTTCTATAGCTGACTATAATCTGTCTTTGAGCTAAATTTCATCCAATTCCGTTCAGCCCCTTTCTGGCGTGATGTAGTAACAAACATCCATCCATCCAAAGTTTCACATTTATATATTAGTATCAATTTTGTAAATTTTTGAAAGTAATATTTTCGTAATGTCAGCAAAGCATTTATGTGAATAGCATCTATTGTTTTACTTTGAACGCCCAAATTTAACACAAAAAATAACTTTCGGACAAAGAAAACAAAGCACGTGATAAAAATTTTTAAACTATCTACAAACGAAACAATGTTTTTATCGCAATGTTTTTCGAAAAAGATTTGATGGTCAAATGATTGAATGATTGACTGATAACTAACTGTCAGTGATAGTTTTGTGTTGATAATACAAAAAAAAGGGCAAACGAGAGCTTAAACTTTGATAGGAATGTCCCTTACAGAGGAAGATACATTGTTTCGAAATCACAGCTAATCTTATACTAAGTTCAATTAACCTGTGCACCGATCTATGAAATTCGATTACTTATCGTTTCTTATCTGAAGATTTTCCTTGAAACTACACAATCTTTTGTTTTCCAAAGAAATTATCCCGGTAAAACAACACGTAAAGCCCATTATTAAAGATCAATGGTAGTTTTTTTCTAATTATACTTTAGTTTCTTTTTGTTGGTTTCTTTTAGGCTATGCTAATAAATGTCATTTGAGAACTAGACGAGTCTAAAATTAAGGAAAATGTATGAATATTGTAAATTTTATTAAGGCACAAATTATGAAGTAACGGGAAGTTAACAAGTCACGGGATTTGATATTTCTAGAATGGTAATTTTCTTTCATAAGGAATATTCTTACATTTATTATGTAAGAAAATTCCATTCATTTCCATGCATTTTCTGTTTACAATATTATAAATGAAAAATCGCCGAGTCATGATGAACTGACAGTAAGGTCTCAGTTTCGGAATCACATTGTTTCAGATTCGAAATTACATTCCACCGAAACATACATTCTATAATGAACGTGGATTTTAAGCATGTTGAATCTGGAGGAAAAATTATCATAAGATCCTGTCTTATTTTCGTAGAAACAAAATGCATCAATTAAAACTTACAATGCTAAAATAATTAATGACAGTCCTTAGCTTTATCCTCTTAATTATTCGATTTATAATTTTCATAAAAAGAAAAAAACTACTAAGGAAGTATTTGAGGCTGTTAAGCCGAAGAACTGTTTATACATTCCAACTGATGTAGTCGGGAATGTAATTAAGGTATTTAAAGAAGTTAGTAATCGGGTGTTTACTAGTAGCTCTCAACTCGTTGATTGAAGCATTTTGTTTCAAATGTACACGAAATCCATTGGTATGAAAAATGGTAAAATTGGAGGCAGATTGAAGCCTTCATTTTTATCATCTATTCACAAATCCTATGTTAAAATAGTCCTCGTGGGCCACGGTAGCCTGGTTAGTAGAGTGTCAGACTCGTAACAGAAAGGTAGCGAGTTCTGTCCTCGGCCAAAGACAGCCGTGTTGGCGAATGACAGTTGGGGCACGTTCAATAGGTCGTGACTGCAAAGTCCTCCCATTATACCTCTGGGGGTAATGAATCCGTGATGAGGCGGTCTCTGATTTGGGTTTCATTTCTGACTTGCGTATGGATAAAAGAGAGCAAGAATGAATTCGACCGCCCCCTAAAAAGTTTGTATCGTGTGTGTTCTAGCAAAGTCGTCCTTTCACCTTTACGGTGGTCGTTAACAACGAAAGACGCACCTTCTGTCTTAAATCGAAAGAGTTACTCCCATTCGGGCTTGGTATGACCAAGTGGCATTAGACCGACCCGAAAATAGTCCTCACATTAGTTAATTTGGATTTTTTTCGCATTATTGTGGTGATTTGGCGAGGATATTGTGATTCAAAGACCAAATTTGGCGATATTTACTTGTTTAGAAAGTAGGAAATGTCGAAGGCTTGACGAAGTTTGCTTTTCGAAATATATGGACTTTTACAGAAAGTTAAATCCCTTAGCTCACTAGGTATAAAAACAGACTGCTCTGGTTTAAATTTCAGAATTAGCTGAACAATTGAGCATTGAGAATTTCTGTGATCTCAGCAATGTCTATGATTCTTTATATAGTTATAATTAGTGCTATTGAGTTTCGAGTTTTGTATAAGCATGCTTCTTCTCACATTCGGATTATTTTATGGTGAATTAAATTATTTTCACTAAAATAATCTGCTCATCTGTTGTGTCTCTTTTCTGCAAATGGCAGACAACACACGTCACAATAGTATTTGTGAAATGTTTTGAATTTTTTACATCGCAATTGGAGTACTGAATTGCTCAAAAGGGTTTTGTTTTATTTTTATAGTAATTGGAATGATAGCTAGATTTGTATAAATATTGTGCTCAAAGAACGTTTACACGAAAAGTTATCAAACCTCTCAAGTATTTGCTTATGCTAAAATGACGATATGGGTTAAAAAAAAACAAAATTTGTACTTTTGATTTGAAATGGAACATTTTTATTGAAAAACGTCAGTCATTTTTTAGGGTAGAGAAATAATTAGAACCAAATAAATATTATTTACATTACATGTTCAGTATGGAAATGCAAATTAAAATATATTTATTGAAAAATTGGAATTTTATCACTGAAACAATTTGTTTCAAAAATTATACATGGTAAGGAAATTTTCAACCAATATTTTATGCACCTTGATTGTGTATGAATTTAAATGTTAATTTTTTTATTTCATGATTTTTATTAACATTGTTGCATGAAGATAATGCCTTATTTTTTTAAAAAAATCCTGTATATCATAACTAAATGCAATGAAATCTGTACAGAAATGTCATAGCAACGTGCGAAATGTGTCAAGAAATATTGAATTGGGAATTAATTGTCTGGTAGGGTGGGTCTAATGCCACTTGGTCATACCAAGTCGAATGGGAGTAGCTCTTTCGAATGAAGGCAGAAGTGTGCGCCTTTCGATCAGCCCCGTTCAGATGAAAGTACGACTTGCTCGAATACACACGATACAACCCTTTTTTGGAGCGGTCGCACTCATTCATTCATCCATCCGCAAATCAGAATTCAGATCCCAATCAGAGATCGACGCATCCCTGATTCAGTACCCCCAGAGGTTATGGGAACTTGGAGGACTTTGCAGTAACGAGCTATTTAACTTGTTCCAACTTCCATGAGACAACACGGCGGTCTCCGACCGAGACGAGGACAGAACTCGCGATCTTTTGGTTACGAGACTGACGTTCTACCAACTAGATTACCGCGTCGCCGGCATTAAGTATAACTAATTGCAATATAATAAAACTCCAATAAATATAATAGAATATATTGTAAAATATTTTGAAATTCACTCTGGGGAATCTCTGCTAATAATCGAAATGAATGTGTGTATGCGTGCCTTTGTTGTCGCTCTACAGGCCAGATCATTTGGCTTACAGCAATCTGGTACATAATAGATACTGTGAAGAACAGGAATTGGCACCTGTCAACGAATTATTTGAAATTTTAATTAGTATATTGATTAATTAAAAATTAAACTGAATTTTGAGGTTTTTCTGCGAAAACGTCCAAAAATATTATGGCTTAAAAGTGATTTTAAAAAATTGTCTTTTTAATGATACTGATTTACCATAAATATTTTTCAGAATTCTCACAATTTTTTATTAAATATTCTTTTTTTTTTGCCTAATTTTCAACGATAAATTACATTGATGCCTTAATATTCAAATCGTTTTCATTGTTCCATCAAATATTTAAGTGCGTTATTTTCTTCCAAAGTTGAAAGTCAAGGAAAAAGAATTATGATTAATATTTAAGCAATTTATTTGAGGAATAAAAAAAGTGAAATTACGCCATTACAAAATTTAAAATATAGACGAACTTGACATGAACCACTACTTTATCATGGTTCATTAATTACAGAATTGGTCTCCATTAGAAAAGTTGATGCACACATTAAGCCTAACATTTGCATAGCAATAAAATAGCATACCTTTAATATCTAAAAGTTTGTTAGAAAATGAAATTATACCAAGGCGATTTTATAAAAATTAAATATAACCAATATTTCCAACAAACTACTAGTCGTTAAAGGCTATTAGTAGATAATATAATGTAAATTCTGAAAAGTCTTAAAATAGTTTCACAAATCCTACTGCTTTATGCTGATTAAAACAATATTCCAAATTTGAATCAGTTTTCAAAATTTTATATCATTCCTTCAATAAAAATCTATGTTTAACAACAACATTTTATATTTCAAAAAAGTAATTTCGCTCTTCAAAAGGAAATCATTGTACATTTTTTATTTTATTTTTTAAATTCTTGTGAAAGCTTAAACTAAACAACGAGATAAAAAGAAAGCATTTTATTTATTTTTATCTGCTATTTTTTTAATTATGAAATGTATTTAGAGTCAAACTCTAGTTATTTCCATTGAAATTTTGGATTATTTTTTTTCTGTTATATTAGTTTCGACTTTTTCTTCGTACACAAGTTACTACAGCATAACCATAGAGGAGAGAAATCTCCTTCTCTGTGAGTAGACAGTTTCAGCAAACGATTTTTAAGAAAAAATGATTTAAATTTTTTATGAAAGTCGTTTGTACTTATTCTAAATCGTGTTTTTTCAGAGAAAAGTATCGAAATAAAATGATAAGCAATTTTTTTTCTATTATATCAGTTTCGACTTATTATTAGTACAAAAGTACTACATCACCAAACGACTTTTAAGAATGGATGATGAAAGTATTTTGTGAAAATTGTTTTTCTATTTTTTCTAAATAGAGTTTTCCAGGGAAAGAATCTAAGTGAAACGTTGAACATTTTTTTTTTCTATTATATTAGTTTCAATTTATTCTTCGCGCATAAGTACTACTCCAAAAATGAACTAAAAGATTATTCCACGAACGATTCTTTTTCAGAATGAATGATGAAAATTTTTTGCGAAATCATTTCTATTTATTCTAAATCGTGTTTTTTAGATAAAGAATCGAAGAGAAATGAGGAGCAATTTTTTCATATTATATTAATTTCGACTTATTATTCGTGCAAAAGAGCTACAGAAGTTTGCATATAGATTTACCAAACGATTTTTAAGAATGATTGATGAAAATTTTTTGTCAAACCGTTTCTGTTTATCCTAAACCGTATCTTTCAGAGAAAGAATTGAACTTAGTGCAACGGCTCCTAGATTGAGCCTCTTTTATCAACAATTTTGTTGCAATCAGGAAATGATAAACTTGAAAAATGTGCCACTTTGATAATCTTTTTTTCTTAAAGTCTCGAGTTCTAGCTATCTATGTATAGAATGCAATATCGGAATATTTCATCAGAACATTTTGAGATGTTTTATGTAAGAACCTCATTTAATCATTATGCCAACAAAGCAAAGGTCTATAACCGTCTGTTTAAACATTGAAAGGAATAAAAAAAAATGCAAGATAATTTCTCACTGTCTAACAGGTGGTTTATTCGTTAAGCTAAATGAATCGTAGTGCCACTTTTCTTTCCGATAGAGTATTAACTGCTATGTAATATGATTTTTATAATGTTTTTTAAAATATATTTTTTTACTATTTCATGTAAAAAAAGTAAATGTATTTTTTTTTGTAAAATCTCTGCAGGGTTGAATATTTAATTAAATTACGTATAAATGCCTTCTTGAAACTGTACTTCGAAACGATTTTTCTTTTCTTTTAAATTTTAATTAATTAAAAATTGAGAGAAATTTTATCGTTTTCTAATGACAAATATCATATTTTTAGAATAATTTTTCATTATCTAAAAATAAAAATAAATTAATGTCCAATTTTTAAAAAAAATTTCATCAAAAGAAATTCTGTATAATGTGCTACAAAATCTTCTGTTACAACAATGAAAATCAAGGTTTTTTAAATTGTTAAAATAAAATATCCAATTATATACTTACCTTCATTGTTAAAATGCTCAATTTGTTAACATTTATCTTCTTTATAACATTCTTAAATCTATTAACATTTATCTTCGTTTTATTTATTTTTTTCATATTACTTTGCTAGAATTGCAATAATTTTTATTTTTTTCATTTTCTCATATTCATAGTAAACAAATATAAAGTATTATAATCGTCAAAAAATTCGAATTCTAGATTTTGACGTATTTGTCAAAGTTGTTCTCTCTGAGTTTGAAAAATACATTTTTGAAATGTCTGCCTGTGAACACAGATAACTCAAATTGAGTTAAATGAAGAATTTCTGGTATATGGTCTTTACATTAAATTTATAGATTTCTATCTAATTTTGAATGAAATCCTTTCAAAGGAAATCCATTTGCTTGGTTGTCTGAAAATGAATTAATGTGAAAATTGCTAAACGAATAAAAGATATTTAAAATTTGCTATAGATATTTAACGTTTAAAGTGTAGATAAATGTCTAATTTGGAACAAAAATAATCAAAAACATTCTAACAGCATGTAAGCAATTTATGGCATTTTATCAGCCCGTAAGCAATAATCTGCATGCAATGATTTAAAATAAAAATGAAACCTTCTTAGAGATTTTGTGATTACTATTGCAATTCTGTATTAAATTTTGGATGAATGGATGTTTGGATTTTTATGGCACAAGGACCAAGACCAAAGCTGGCCATGCTGCGCCAAACAAGTGGTGTGTGTTTATTGCCAAATGGTGTAAAAATAAAATATTTCGCCAAGGTCAAAATACAAACAATGTTTCCTTTTTATCAAATCAAAGTGTAATAAGTTTGAAGGACAAAGATCTTAAAATTGAACTCCAATTACAGAAAAGATTCATAGAAAATGTTTAAAAACCCCATGGTATTCATATAAAATGGATAAAATTTATGACTCTTAAAAATTCAAAGATATTCTTGTGAGGGTTATATTTTGATTAAATTTTGATTTCGATTGGCCTGAACAAAATTGTCCAAAATATATACATAAAAACTCATGTACTTATGTATTAACAACATCCAGTGATTAAGAGAATTTGGTACCCTAAGATCGATGAAAATGTCGATTTTTGAATTTTGTGTTTAAAATTATCCTTGAATATGAGTCTAAATTTTTGAAACATTTCAAAAGAATCTGTGTGGTGTGGAATTATTTTTTTGCAAACGCAATACTAAGAATCAAGCTCTCTTCCACAGTTTTATTAGTAGTAGATTTATTATTTTTATTATTTTGAAGTAAAACAAAGGGCTTTTCTAAAATCCTCATTAGTTTCTCAGTATTTATAAATTTTGGCAATTTCACTAGTATTTTTGCTAAATATCTGCTTATCGAATTTAGACCCTTTTTTGAAAAGAAAACTAACGTTGTCAAAATCGCTACATGACTTATAATAGATTCTAAAAATGCCACAAGTTAACATAAATGTAAATCTATATCGTTTTATTATGAATAATAAGCGATATAAACAGGTTAAATCAGACTTACTAAATTAAACAGGTTCAGTAAATGGTTTTATTATTTTGGCTGTTAAATTCATTATAAATGAATTTAACATATTAATGACAGTGTAATTAATGACAGTGTATGCATTACTGAATTATTTTAACAAGGCCACATTTACTAGTTTTTTTAATAATAAAGTTTTCATTTATTCAAAAAACAATGATGATATAAGTTTGTGTAGACGTGTTTAAACCAATCCTAATTTAATTGATATTTCTGGTAACTTCACTTATTTCAAATGGTTTATTTCAATTTATATTTTTTTAATGGATTAGAAATATAATTAAGAATTAATAAACATTTTGGAAAAAAGAAATTAAGAATAATTTCCAAAATATAGTGACTTCAAAACAAAAAAAATTAATTAAGAATTAGTTTTAACTTTTTCATTTTTTTTTCAAACTGTATCTGAGTTAAATTAGAGAATTATTAACAATGAAAGTAATTAAATTATTTAAAATTCTTACTCTCTTGCTTAAACATGTTTGGTAATTATTGAGGAAAATATCTAGTTTATTGAACTAGTTTAGTTATAAAATTACTGTGTTGAAACTTTAAACCCATTATTCTTAGTTTACTTTTATCGCAATTATGTTTATTTTACAATATTAAGTCAAACATATTTTATTGAAGCTACTTGAAATCTGTGAACTCAGAAATATCAATTTAATGGAATTATGCATCAGTGTTTAAAAATATTGACTAGTATTTTTTAAAAAATAGCAAAAGTGATTTTTTAAAAAAAATTTCCTAAGAAATCACAAAAGGTTTGAAGGAAACATTTTTTTCACTGAAACTAATTCAGGTATCCAAAATCGGATGTGTAATTTTTTTAAAGTTTGTTAAGTGGTTACTTCAAAAAAAATATGGTCAGAGGAAGGAGTTAATGAGCAATTAGCGACAAAATTTTATGGGTGGGATGAATAGAATTTTATCTTATGAACTGTTCGAAATAAGAGTACCATGGCTTTTGAGCATGACTCCCAGCGAAAACATAGGTAAAAGAGCATAAAACTAACAAGTGGCAAAGTTTAAGAGCTAAATTATCACGATCAGCAGTATAAATAAAAAAAGAATTCACATAAAAACTTTTTGTGGTTGAATAAAAATTACGAATAAATCATATTTCTTTTCGAAACTGGGTACAATTTGCAATTTTTTTACTACAGTTGTATTGTGTTTTGTTTGTCGCGCACGATATCTATCATCTACAAAGTTCATTAAGGTATTATTTTTCAATGACTCGTAACTGATTGACAAAATAAATCTTATACTATAATACGAGGAATGGTTGCCAAGTCGAAAATCGCCCCAGAATTAATAAACTCCGGTAAACTTGGGGGTCTGGGGTTTTTGGCCACGAGGAATCGATTGGCGCCGGTTTTGAAGCGCTACGGTCAAGCAGTTTGGAGTTACAGATAGGATATTTTCAAACTTTATTAGTTCGCCATTTTGGCTAATAGATTTCAAGCAGTAACGTGCTGCCATCTATAGCCAATATGGCGAACTAATAAAATTTCCAGAAGATGATCCGGAACTCAAGGAACTGATCTCGAAATGGATGATCCATAACCCGTGTGGTGATATGAACCCAAACGCTCCGTGCATGGTCAGCAAACATGGAAGAGACCAGTGCAGATGGGGATTTCCAATGGAACATCAAGACATGACATCGCTGGTGGACGATGAAAAGCCGAGGTTTAACCGGTTATCTTTTCACCAATGGTTTCACAAATTTTCTTATGGCATGTATTGTTTTGATAAATCACAACTGAAAATTTAAATCTTCGAGTTAGCTTCGATACCTGTTTTCTCCGAGAGGAGCTCGGTCACCCGCTGGTGAATAAAAATCGTTATTTCTACACACGAAATTACAAAATTTGCTGGTTTAGAGTTCCGGGAATGGAGGAGGGAATATAGAAGGAATGAAAACTCTCTCTCTCACAAACACACACAAAACAAAAAAAAAACACGGGGCAGGGAGGTAGTCATAGTCATACTTTTGACAACCGATCGATCACACGGATAAACCACGACAAACTTAATGACCCAACCGCCGCAACAGCAACACTGGCGGGAACTGTGTTGAGTCATAATGGCCATCACCAGCCACGGTACAACCTTCCCCGTAGGGAGTACGTCCCGTTATCGATGGGAGGGTCAATGCCCCCCCTTTATTATTGCACTCTCCGGGTTGGCGAGATCCAGTCACCATATCGGAAACATCTCATCCTCATTTCGAGGTGCCCCCAGGAGGGATAGCACGTGGGGGTAGGTTGACTGCCTGTTTTGTCAGTAACAGTGGCGAATTTGAAAAAAATCTAAGAGAATGGAATCAAAGAATTTTGAAATTCCTGAAATTCAATTTTCTAAAAGGTAGGACGGAATGTACTCCAAATATGATCAGAAAAAAATCTTTTAAAACTATAACGGCAATTTGAAATTCAAAAACACTAAAACGTCAGGGACCTCTGTTTTAACAAGAATGTTATTTTACGAAAATCAGCCTTCTTAAGTCCGTAATATTTGAAATTTATTTACATGTGAACCCTACTAATTGAACAAAAGAAAATAAAAACTTTTTTTTTTTTAATTCCTTCTCAAAGCTTCTAGCTTTCCAGTTTAAGGATAATTTTCAATGCCCATCAAAAGGCGAGCAAACCTTGACTCCACAAAAAAACATGCATCTACAACATTGTCAGTTTCATTTTTTTGACATTGTTTTTGAGGCAATGCTTCACATTAAAAGTAATGGAACAGGCTATAATCATCATCTGAAAAGCGAAATTAAGTTGATAAGTTTGCATCATAGGTGTTTTTTTTAAAAAAGAACTGCTATTTTTGCGTGACTGTCAGTTACTTGTAAATTTTGCTGATGAATCGGAAAAGAAGGTCACAATGCCACGAATAAAATGACAGCAATGGATGAAAAAAAAAAAAAGATGAATACTTCCTCGCTTTTCAACCCAAGGACGACACCATTCTAAAAAAGATAAGGGAAAGATGTTCTTTTTTTTTTTTTTTTTTTTAGAAAAAAAGTGTAAGCGATGAAGAAAGACATCGCGTATAAAACAGAAAGATTATAATTAGACATGAGTAAACAGGAAATGCTGTTGTGGCTGTTAGTCAAAACAGGTGTTTCACGAATGTCTAATTTGATATGAAATATTAATTACATTATGAGTTTTGTTTGTATTTTTAACACGTGTCTTATTGAAGTCGTATTACAAGTTTAATTAATTCGTTTCAACTTCAGCTAATTGTGAACTTAAGTGGATAAGCATTCGAATTTTCTGAGGAGCGTTTTAAAAAATTTAGAAGTGTTTAAATGAAAAAGAGAATATGGTTCTTCTCTTAACTTTCTAGTGTATTTAAAAAGTAATTTGAATACAAGTAATTTTTTTACTATTGACCATCTGTTTCTTTTGATATGGGTTATATTTAATACTAGCTGGTACCCGGCGTGTTGCTGCCGTCGAAAAAAATAATATTAAGTGCAATCAATCAATAATTTGGCAATGTTTTATCCAAAAAGGATGAACGGTACGACAGTATATAAAATACGAACAAACAAATATTCATTTTTATATATTACATTTGTGCATTCTTTTAGAATTGTAAAGCTCGGTGTTCTTTCAGAACGGAAATGAATCTCGTGATTCTTTTAATATTCGTTCAGAATTCGTAAATTTAATGTTAGAAAAGGTGATAAAAATATTTTCTTTAAAAATTCGTTAAACATGGAAAATATATTTATACCACAAAATTGTTAATATAGTTGTAAAGGCAATTTTTGAAAATTAAGATGATGCAAAATTATTTGTACTGCAATATTTTTGGTAGTTACTGCGACAAATTTAAACTTAATTAAAATTTAGATTTCTGGAAATAGAGAAAATAAATGTGCATTAATATATTGAACAAAATTTTTCATATTGAAATTATATATATATACTAGCTGGTACCCGGCAGGTTGCTGCCACCGAAAAAAATAAAGTGCAATCAATCAATAACGTGACCATCAATAATGTGTTTTTCGAAATAGGATGAAGGATACGGCAGTATGTAAAATACAAATATTCCTTTTTATATATTAGATTTGTGCATTCTTTTAAAATTGTAATGCTTGGTGTTCTTTCAGAAAGGCAATGAAGGAAACTATTGATTGTAACTCGTGACTCGTTTCATATTCGTTCAATATTCTCAAATTTAATTTGAGAAAATGTGATTAAAATATTTTCTTTTTAATCTGTCGTTAATAGAGTTGAAACGATAATTTTTGAAAATTAAGATGGTACAAAGTTATTTATACTACAATATTTTTGGTGGTTACTGCGAAAAACGCTAAAATGTAATTAAAATTATAACTCCCAGGGTTGGTCTCCGCAAAAACTTTCTCGCATAATCTGTAATAAAGTTTTTACCTCTAAGAATGCATGACATTTGCGTACTACAAAATATTAACCTTTAACTTGGATTTAGCATTTCTACTGAATCTATTGTCTCTTCGGCTAGTTATTTGGAGATGTATCCTTGGTCAAAAGACGCGGTTCAAATCTTATTTTTAAATTTTAGATCATTGTACTATCCCTATAACCATGCCGTAGGTGTAAGAAATAAGCTGACCAAGTTTCATCGCAATCGGATGAGCGGTTTAGGAAAGCATAAGAGACATGCATTCATTTTTATTTATAGAGATTAGTTAAATCATTTAGAAATAAGTTCAGGTTCATAATTCAATCAAAGTAATCATTCCAGATAAAGGTAATATTATTTTAATTATTTATGTAGTTTCTGTGCTATTAACCTTGTGTCTAATTCCTTGACATAATAAAGGCTTATTAAAAACGGAAATGTCCAGTTCCTCTATTTTCTAACTTTTGGTACGCTGCAGATCAATTTTTTTTATTCGTCTAGTAGACAGTACAGATAGATGTTAAACAAAATCTTTCATGAAAAAAAATTCACATGATGAAATATTCAAAACAGCCGCGATTTTTAAGTAGTATAATCTACTTCTGACATTTAGGTAAAAAGATACTAAAGCAAAAAACAAACAAAAAAAACCGTAAAATCTAGGAATAAATTATTTGACAACTAAATTTATATCATTAAAGAGGCAACTTTTTTTAGATTTAAAATTCGTGAACGAATGATATTATTCTTTAGCAACAATATTTTCGAAAGTTATTACAGAAAAACTTTCAATATTCAATTCAAGTTTTAATTAATAAAAATTCTAGTAAAAACCTCAAAAATCTCTCCTATGTGCGAGATTTAGTCTCCCATTGTGTATATATATATATGCTAAATCTGGTAGTTTTAGGTCAAACAATCTGAACTGTAGAACACAAACATAAGAGTGCACACACATTCACATTTATTATTAGCGGAGAGAAATATTAGCAATTTTTGACTCACATTTGCGTATTTAATTTCAGTAAAATCTGTTTTGAAAACCTGATGTTTTGGATTCAGTCAATGATTTAGTTTCAAACATCAAATTGTGATTACTTTCTTGTTATATCATTATAACGGTATTAAAAACGAATTAATTTTAATCATCCATCTTCCATTATGCTGCTATACTGTGACGTCAATTTCTGATTCTTATGTAAACTGTTCTCCCCATGAAAATAATAATAAAAAAATTATAATCCCTTTATCTCCCAACAATGGAATAGAATTATGCGTAGAAATAATTTTCAAACACAATGAAAATTATTTAAAATTCAGTTAAACAATGAAACATATTGTTAAAAAACAAGTAAACAAGTAAAGAAATACAGTTAAAGTCAATAGAATTGAGGAAAAAAATGTGCGGGATAATTAACGTGGTTTTATTAAGAAGACAATAGATGGCACTTCAAAACAGTATAACAATCATTTGGGCAGAAAATTATCACGATAAAAAAATGACAAATTCTATTTAATTTTTAAGGAAATGCTATTCTAACTAAAGTTTTATAAAAAAATGTCTTAAGGTATCAAACTACGTTCATAGGAATTTTTTTTTTGAAAAATTGGATTTTTAAAAGCTATTTATGGTTTTGAGATGTATTGTTAATTATAAACCCTATGAATACAAAAAATTATTTGAAAATATAATACAATTTTAGAAATATCAAACTTTGTTGCAAATTTTGTTGAAATTGAACCAAAACGATTAACACTCTACACAAAATTGTGAAGCAGCAATCCTATTTTTCTTTACACACAAGTTTAAGAAAACAATGATGAATGAAATGAACCAAAATCTCAGAAAATGTTTGAAATGCAAAGAAGTAATTGCAAAAAGATACGTAAATTCTTTCCATAAATTCACCGCTTCATTTTTCATAAAACACCTATAAAGGAGAGAGTATTTCACCGACAATAACACTTATTGTTCATTTCATTGCCCGTGTTACGCTGAACACAAGCTGAAATGTTTAAGTAAATGCTTGTATTAGTTTTTGAGATATCGTGTAAGCGGAGGAGAGTTTTAAAGAAATTTAATGTTTCGAGAAAATGGAAGTCAAATTTTAGCTGAAATAGTAGGATTTATTTAAAATTCTTCTGTTTGATAGGTCGCTACCTTCCTTTTCCCAGAAAAGATGAACTGTTTTGGAAAGAGCAAAGTCGGAAACACAAGAAATAAGAATTTTAAAAAAATTAGCCAATGTGGTCGATAACCAGTGTTTTTAACGTAGTCGGACACCTTAAAATGCATATTTTCTTTCTTCAAAGTTTGTACCAAAAATAATTGTTCTAGATCAAATAGTTTGGTCAATACATACCATACCTGATTATTAATAAAGATAAGAATATTACTTATAAACTAATCTGTTATATTAGTCTATAAGTAATAATATAGATAAATAAGTATATAATAAGTAATATAATAAAGAATATTACTTATAGACTAATCTGTTATATAAGTCTATAAGTAATAATATAGATAAATAAGTATATAATAATATAATAAAGAATATTACTTATAATCTGTTATATTAGTCTAGAGGTAATAATATAGATAAATAAGTATATAATTGGTAATATAATAGAGATAAGAGTATTGCATATAGACTAATCTGTTATAGAAAAATCTTTTTGTTTGTGCTTTAAGAAAATAAACATTTCCTGTAAATAGTGTAAAAATTCCTGTAAAATTATCCAAAGTTATCATTTTTACTGATAGTATGTCATTGTTCTCCTTTGATTTTGTAATGTTTATTTGACGAGAGATAACCTACAAAAATTGCATCCAAACAAAACAATTTATCTTGTATCTTAACATAATAAACGTGTTTGTTTATATAAGCTATTTGATTGTTGTTACATTTTTTTCTTGGAGTCTCAAAATTTTAAAAAAGTTACTTTGAAAGTAATCGCAGTAATTATATTTAAACAAATATATTTCATATTTTACCTGCTTTTTACCTTTGCTATTTTACCTGCATTTACATAAATTCTATAATTAATTATAGTGGACATTTATTGTAGTGAATTTTTTGGATCTGCAAAGTGAATTTTTCAAACTGCAAGAAAACTTTGACAATCGTAATCGAAGTCAACCATCAACAGGAAATCGTAACCAGATTCACAATTGGAGTCGTAATCAAGAATCGAGTCTTCGAGAGGATAGCTAACTATCGGTGGAGTACCAGAGTTGCGTGGAGCCCCAGCTATTGCTGAATTGAGCTGTGTGCCGAGTCCTGTTGTACATTGTGGAAACAGCACCGAGCCCTGTGAAGACTAACCAATTGCGAAGTAGTGAGTCTGCAATTACATACAGCTAAAGTGAGAAGAGAGTGGAGAATTTCAGCCGTTTGGAGAGACCGTAGAGCGAAGCTCCGATGATCCCCTTTTCTGCTGAATTCTGTCTAACCGCTTTGTGTACTGTGGTTGTTATTACTACTGTTAACGATTTGTAAGTTACTGTTTGTTGTAGAGGGCTGCTATCTGTTGCCTGTCTTCGTATCAGCTGTATATATTTGTTGTTTATGTGTACATCGACTCCGAGTTTTCATCTCTTCGTGTTTAAAAAAAGTCGTCGTTTATTTTACTCAAGGACTGTTTATTTCTACATCGACCATCAAATCGGTAAAAGAACTCCGACCGAAGTAAATTCCGTAACAGTATTAATAATTAAAAAAATGAAAGAATGGTTTTTCTAGAAGGGAAATGATATCACTGAAAAGCTAAATTTCAATTTTCCCATATTTTAAGTTTGATTTTGTGTAAAAAAAGTGTTCCGGAGATTTTGAGGAGAAATAAATTATTTAATTTTAATCAATTAATAATCCAATAAAACTTTTTTTTCTTAATGAGTGTCTATGATCTAAAAATTTTCAATTTGTCAAATTTAGTTGCTCTGCAAAATAGAGAATTTTGAACAATTTTTGTATTTAAAAAAGCAACAAATTAACTGCAAAACATTAAAGAAGCTTTTCTAAAGTTTCGTGGTTTTTCCAGTGTCTCATATTATCAGCTATAGTTTCCAGGAACATAGAACTCAAGAGGTATAATTTTTGGATCAATTTATGTGACAATGTGATCAAAATCAAATATTCGTGAACCTTTCTTTAGGATGGAAAATTACTTATGTGTATCCTTCTAAAGCTATTCGCATAATTTTAAACAAAAAGAAAACGTTAAGAAATAATAAGATTATTAAAAAATACAGAAAACAATACGCACAATGTTTTAATCATTTCAATACGGAATAATTTTAAAGGAATTTTCCTATTTCTAGGAAGATACAAAGATCATTCAGCGATAAACAAGCATCCAAATCGGAAAACAGTTGCATTGTCTCGAATTATAATGCTCTCAGTGTTGAAATGATTGAAACTAGTTTCCCTTTAATTGCAATTACAGGAAAATTTCTCCGTTGTATCAGCTTATTAATCGCCGATCTCCATGCAATGAAGATAAGTGAATATATTAAAAACAGATTTTTTTTGCCAGAATATGAATTTTTTAGAAATAATCTTTAGTTTTAATGCTTGAACTTTCTTTAAAAAAGTTCTAAAATTTAGTTTCTAAGTCTGTTATTTTGGGAGGTTACATTGATTTTCTCTCTCTCGTTTACGCAGTTTAGAGAAATTATAGAAATCCTTTGAAAAGTCAGAACTCGATATTGTGACGAATCTCCATGTTTTAGACACACACCCCCCTTCTAAATTCGAAAAACACATTTTTGAAAAATGTCCATCTGTTTGTCTCTGAAAAACACAAAAGAGCTTTAATCTAAACCATAGGTGGGGTAATATAGCCATAATAATAAACGTGGGCGATAACGCCCCCTTGTGGGCGTTTGAAGCTTTCAGGGGGGTTGTAAAAGACCTCGAAAAAATTAGGGGGCGTTGATATGGCACGAAGGGGCATTAAAGGATTAACCAAATATAGTGTACAATTTCAAGGAACGACTCCAGGACATTTTAAGCATGGACATACCAGACTGGGTCATGGATCATTTTTCCAATGTCAACATAATAGGATTACCTCAGTTAGAAGAAGAACTAATAGAACTGATAACAAATGAGGATCTAAAAATTAAATTCAAGAATGGCTACCAAGAATTTTGCCTGCATAAGTCGATTTCGCATCTGCATTCAGGATTAGGGTCGATTGTTCAACAACTTCTGATAGCATTTCCATCTTCATATTTAGCAGAACGTGGATTTAGTGCTGTAGCAACATTGGTAACGAAAAAGAGAAATCGACTCCATGTTACTAAATGCGGCGACTTACGATTGTTTTTAAGTTAAATCGAGCCTGATATTAGCAAGTTCCATCAAATTCAGCCTTCTTATTAGTGAAGTTAGAAATTATATGTCTTTAAATTTTTATAAAAATACTTTTTAATATAATTAAGTATGCGTTTTGATGGGTCTCTGAAACTGACAATTTATTTAGAAAGCAATAGTTTATTATGAAATCCCTGCCTGTCTTTATGGCAGGTAAGCTAAAATTTTTATTCCTCATTTTTTAAATAAAGAAGAAAAGCATTTCCATTCCAACAATATTCTATCGATTAGAATTTTTATTTGCATTACTTGTTTGCACCATGCATTGTGCACGCTCTTATTTATCTGGAGTGGGGGGCGATATTGAAATATTCTTTAGAAAAGGGGTTCAAAAAAGGTTGGGAACCTCTGATCTAAACAGTTGAAATAGGGTGTAGAATCTTTACTTTAAATTTTCAGATTAAATTTTCTGTCAAATTTTGCGTAAACTCTGTTCAGAAGAAATTAATCGGACCGACTATTCGAATATAAGTTAAGCTATCCGACTACGTTAAAAACACTGGTTATCGACCAAAATTTTATTACTGTTATTTCTTGCAGTTCAGACTTTCCCAAAGCAGTTTAACTATTCTAGGAAAAGGAAGGCCTGACCTTTCATCTAGGGTCACAGATTTTTTTCAGCTAAAATTTGACTTTCATTTCAGTTTTTTCAAAACTGTAATTTTCATAAAAATTCTCCACCGTTAACAGAATATCACAAAATCTAATAGAGGTATTCACATAAAAACTTCAGCGTGTGTTTCAGATAATATGAGCATTGAAATGAACCAAAAGTTGTATTGTTGGGGAAATACGTTTTCGTTTATAGGTGTTTTTAGAAAAATTAAGTTGTGAATTTATGGAAAAAATGCATATTTTTGTATATTTTTACCCATCACTTCATTGCGTCTCAAGATTTTTCTTAGAATTTGGTTTATTTCATTTCATCATTATACTCTATAGCTTGTGCAAAAAGAAAAATAGAATTGCTGCCTTCCAGTTTTGTCTAGAGTGTTAACCTTTTTGCTTCAATTTCATTAAAATTTACTAAAAATTTTTCCATTTCTCTGAACATATTATATTTTCAAATAATTTGCTGTATTTATAGTATTATATATTATTATTGGCAACGCATCTAAAAACTATAGTTTTAAATAGTTTTAAAAAAATCCAACTTTTCAACAATTTTCCTTCGAACGTAGTCGGATACCTTAACTCAATAAATCCATCCAGCTCTCTTAAAACGAAGTTATATGAATAAAATATTATACATATAATTAACATCTAAAATATGTACTTCCAAAACATTTTGTATCAAATCCAACTAACGATTAAGTCGGTCTATAATTTCAGAAATATGTAAATATGATGACTCAAAAACACAATGATTTAAATGTATCAAATTTGTTAGGGAATTTCGTGACTACAAATGCGGTGAAATTTTTATTCCAATCGGTTGAAAAAAACGCATTTAAAACACACATTCAATTTTCGGGTACTATTAAATCATGCAGGGATTCATCGCCGAATAACTCGCCAAAGAGATACGACAGGTTTAGTGAAAAACAAAAGTACGTCAAAAGTTAATATTTCATAACTATTGAACGCCAATGCATATAGCGCATTTATTACAGAGCATACGATAGCATTTTGGAAGACCACTCCAGTTGGTTATATTTGCAATTACTTCCATTTGATGTTATTTTGGACCTTTAAGTACTATTTTCTCGTATTCTAATCTTTAATAGAATTGCCTTAAAAAATTCATAAATTAAAATCCAATGTATAATTTTTGATTTAAATTTAGAGCAATATGTTTAATTTTCTCGATATGTTCTGCAGTTCCTAAGATAGAGAATAAGTAATATATTCATTTAGAATATTTTATAGTTGTTTTAGTGACCCAAAAAGCGAAAAATTTAAAATTTTGCGTTATTTCCCAGTCGAACTCCAATATCTGAAAAATGGATGTAAATACAGTTTATTTTTTTAGTTCATGAACAAGGTAATATAATTCCTAATCTATCTGCAAAATTTGCAGTAAATCATTTGATAAAAAATATTTAAACTAGAAGAATTTTAGTTTTATACCTCTTTTCAGAAAAACATGGTTTTTATTTAATTTTTTATTACAATTTTTAAATAACATCTTTGTTTTTTAACTAATAAATTTTGGTTTCATAAATGTTCTATAGATCTTTTTCATACAAATATTCAAGATGAAAAAAAAAAAAAAAATCATACCTAACATAGCCACATATTTTAATTTTTTACTTCCCAGTAAATGAAGAAAAAAAAATATTGAATTGAAAAACTTCGGGAGTAAAAATTTTGATGAATTTTTACGTTTTGAATTTCATTGGTTCAGGAAAATTCATTATTAGTACTGTATCGGTATACACATTTAAGCGATTAAAAGGAATGAAATTTGACATCTCTTTTATTTTTTAGTTTTATGTGGACTGTATTTTTTTAACGAAAAAATATCGTCTGCAACATTAAGTCTTTTTATTGGTCGTATCTGCTTGTGACGTGGTACAACTCTTAATTCACTCTCTTTTTTTTTACAGATGCTTCTTTGCTATTCATGACGTAATATTTATCATTAAGTAAATTTTGAAAGAAAGTTTTCAAAGGTTAAAGTTTTCATTTTTATTTTTAGGCCCTTGAATAATCTAAAAACGTATACAGTAAAAGCTCCTTAATTCGCGTTTTCACTATTCGAAAATGCGACCCGATTCCTCTATTCGCGCTAAAAATTTCTTTATTCGCGGATCTAATAAGTACATACATCATAGTAAAAGGATTCCAATTGGTGTCCAACCCAATATCCTTCGTAAATGCCGTCACATGGACTAATGAAAAAAGTATAATAGATCTTGTTACAACTTTGCCTGAAGTATGTTGTAAAATGATATCGCCGAGGACTTTGACATAAGCCACCTTCGTCGCGATCGGTGTTTTTGAGAATGTAAACAAACAGAATGGAAGCAACCTTATTATTCAATAAATAAAGTATATTTGTAGAATGAACGACTCAGAAATAAGGTAGCACTAACGATTAAGGAGTGAAAATTTACTCACCTCATTCCGAAGATTCATTTGAATCTGACGCCAAGAAGGCAGATCTCAAAGACGATTTTAATCATTTTAATGTAATGATTAAAGACTGGAGAGAATTATACGAATACAGAATGGACGACTCGATTGAATACAATAATCCAGCAGAAATATAATAAGAAAAATGAATAAACAGGAAATAATACCTTATTTTATATATTTTTTTTATTTTGTCACTTAGGAACGTATCCCATATAAATGACCCTTCCGTATTCACGGTTTCTGTATTCGCAGCATATTTATGGAACATATAACACCGCGAATAAAGATCTTTTACTGTATATATAGATTAATTTTGGTTATTCGGCAAATTTTGGTCCAAACCTATCAAAGGTTTGTAAACTTAATTTTTCGTGTGCAAAGAATAAGAATACACAGAAATGCATTAAGGTATCCTACTACGTTAAAAACACAGATTATCGACCACATTGACAAAAATTTTTTTCATTATTTCTTTAGTACAGACTTTCCTCTTTCCAAAACAGTTTATCTTCCCTAGGAAAAGGAATACCTGACTATCATTCAGCGAATTTTTTTAAAAAAAACATATTTTTCAGCTTAAAATTTGTCATTGACTTCAATTTTCTCAAAACTTTAATTTTCCTGAAAATTTTCTGCCGTTAACATGATATCTCAAAAACTAATAGAGGTATTAGCATAAAGATTCCAACGTGTGTTTTAAATAATATGGGCAATGAAATGAACCAAAAGTTTTATTTCTGGTGAAATACTTTTTCTTTTATTCGGGTTTTTAGAAGAATTAAGTTGTATATTTATGGAGAAAAAACATAAATACGTAGTTTTTCACCCATAACTTCTTTGCATCTCAACATTTTTCTTAAATTTTTGTCCATTTCACTAGTCTTTATATTCTATAACGTGTACAAAGAAAAATAGGATTGCTGCATCACAATTTTGTGCAGAGTATTAACCCTTTTGGTTCAATTTCATTAAAATTTACAACACATTTTCCTATTTCTCAAAGTTTATCATATTTTCAAATTATTTTTTGTATTAATAGTATTTTATATTATAATAGGTAATATATTAAAAAATCATAGTTTAAAATAGTTTAAAAAAAATCCTACTTTTCAAAATTTTTCCTTCCTGTGGTCGGATACCTTAAACTATACAAATCAAATTTATCATGTCATCCTTATATACATTGGTGCATTTCTGACAAAAAAAAAAAAAAAAAAAGCGTGCATAGAACTGCTGGAATCGGGAGCTAGCAATTTCATTAAGATATGTGCAGTCATCAGACTTCATATTTAGTTGGAGATAATTTTTTTAATGAAAAACTCTCTAAAATAGTTGTATTTTTAAGTTTTTGGGTTAAAAATATTAAAAAAAAAACATACATGAAACAAAAATATACCAGCTAAGCGATAAAAAGAAAATTTGATTTTAGGAAACTTAAAATAGATTTTTTTAAAATGTTTCAGTTTAGAGGTCAATCAAATTATTTGTTTAAAATTCTACTGATTGCTTAAGAAATATATTACCTAGTTTCTGAACTAAAAAATAAGTTTTATCTCTATTCATTCTTTGAATATTGTCGTTTAAATGATTAATAAAATTAAATTTTCAATTTGCTTCGTATTGTGAAGCGTTAAAACAACTATAGAATGTTTCTAAAGGAATAGATTACTTATTCTCAGGAACTGTAGAACTTTTGAAAAATTACTATTTCCAATTTGATTTAAAATATACATTAAATTTTAGTTTATGAAGGTTTTCGTTAAAAATTCTTTAACAAAAATCAGAATTTAGACTTCAAAGACCAAAAATCAGAGAAAAGACCAAAAATCAGAAAATAGACTTCAAAGTTTTAAAATAACATTAAAACATACACTGAAGTGACAAAAGTCATGGGATAGCAATATGCAAATATACAGATGACAGTAGTATCGCAGCGAAAAAGTATAAATGCGCAGTTCGTTTTCCAGAGCTTTCATTTGTATTCAAGTTATTCATGTGAACAGGTTTTTCGTGATTTATGGCGGCACGACGAGAATTAACAGACTTTGAACGTGGAATGTTAGTTGGAGCTAGACGCATGGGTCATTCCATTGCGGATATCGTTAGTGAATTCAACATTTCGAGATCCACAGTATCAAGAGTGTGCCGAGAGTATGAAATTTCAGGCATCACATCCCATCATGGACAGCGCAGTGGGCGACCACCTGCACTTAACGACCGAGACCGCCGACGTCTGTGTAGAATGGTCAATGTTAATAGACACGCAACACTTCGTCAAATAACTGCAGGAATCAATGTGGGACGTACGAGGGACGTGTCCGATAGGACTGTGCGGCGAAATTTGTCTTCCTTGGGCTATGACAGCAGAAGACCGACTCGAGTGCCTTTACTGACAGCACGACATCGCCTGCAGCGACTCTCCTGGGCTCGTGAGCATATCGACTGGTCCCTAGACCAGTGGAAAACCGTGGCTTGGTCAGACGAGTCATGATTTCAGTTGTTACGAGCTGATGGTAGAGTTCGAGTGTCTCGCAGACCCCACGAAGCCATGGACCCAAACTATCAGCAAGGCACTGTTCAAGCTGGTGGTGGCTGCATAATGGTGTGGGCTGTTTTTACATGGCATGGACTTGGTCCTCTGGTGCAACTGAACCGATCATTGACTGGAAATGGTTATGTTCAGCTGCTTGCAGATCACTTGCAGCCATTCATAGACTTCACGTACCCACACAACGATGGGATTTTTATGGATGACAATGCGCCATGTCACCGGGCCAGAACTGTTCGCGATTGGTTTCAAGAACATTCCGGACAATTCCAGCGCATGATCTGACCACCTAGATCTCCCGATATGAATCCCATCTAGCATTTATGGGACATCATCGAAAGGTCCGTTCGTGCCCAAACTCCTGCACCATCCACACTTTCACAATTATGGACGTGTATACAGACAGCATGGCTCAATATTCCTGCAGAGAACTTCCAACGACTTGTGGTCTCCATGACACGTCGAGTTGTTGCACTTCGCCGGGCAAAAGGAGGACCGACACGATATTAACAGTCATCCCATGACTTTTGTCACTTCAGTGTATATAAATGCAAATTTAAAAATATGCGTAACTTTCCAAAGATTAAACTTGGAAGCAAAATTCACACAATTTTATAAAGAAAACTGTTCAAACATCAAAAATGATTTAAAAAATTAAATCCATGAGTTCACTAAAGTATTCATTTACTTTTTAATTTAGTCATCAATCTTAAAAATATTTCTAGACACATTATAAAATAAATAAATTCGTGGAGAATACAAATTCTACAAATTATAAATTTTTAGGACTATAATATTAACATTTAACTATTAAAGTCACCATTAAAAGAATTCAAGTACAATTAATTATTTATAATTATATTTGAATATTCACTATTTATTCAATTGCTTATGTTAAATTCCATTTGATAGGTCCTGTAAAATAATAATTTTTAATGTTATATCTGGTTAAGTTACTTCCTTATAATCTATCATAATCATTAAATACATTCCTTAACAAGAAAGAAATTTTTTTAAAATTATTGTCCCTTTTTGAATAATTTTATTACTTCTTTTATAGGCACATTAAAAAATAAAATAAAAAGTTTTTAGGTCTTCATAAAGTTCTAAAATGAATAAAATAAATCATTAAAAGGCTATTAAATTAAAATGAGGTGTGACGTGAAATCAAATTGCTTGGTTATAAAAAGAGGGGCTTTGTAATGCTCTCACCCTAGGGCTGTAAAAATCTGTAATTCGTCATTTCTTATTCATAAAAATTAGTATATCAAATCGGATGAGATACTATACCAAAATACAAATTCAACTTACTTCACTATTTGGCAAGGCTGAGGGCAATGTGGAAGTGTCAAGGGCAAAACAAACAAAACAAAGGCTTTCCTACGTTGAATTCCGCAAAGCTTTTACAAGAAATGATCAAATGTTAACCGGTACCTTAACTTCAAGGTTGCAACACACGAAGTGAAAACGTTTAGCAGTTATTCACCTTGAACCTCCAACGAATGCATTTTTTTAGTTTGCTGTATACTGATGAGGAATAACATGAAGAAAAACATAGTAAGCTTATTAGCAATGTAAGCCAAGCAAAAATGTATATATCTATAATATAAAAATGAATCGCAAAATGTGTTGGTAAGCGCATAACTCAACAACGCCTGGACCAATTTGGCCAAATCTTTTTTTAAAATGTTCGTTGAAGTTCAAGGATGGTTTTTACGGCGAGAAAAATTAGAATTATTGCTTGAAAAACCCTAAAAATAGCCCTTTTCTTTTTCCCATACAAATGATTTGTAACTAAAACGTAGTCAATTTGAGATTTATTGCTATGGTATAAAGTAATAATGTCGCGTTCCGAAACTCGCGTTTCTTTTGTATTAGTTTCGGCACGCGAGATAAAATGCATCAGTTTCCACGTTATTACATCAGTAAAACAAAAATCGCGTTACCAACAGTGTTTTGTTATTTTTAATATCCAAATTTTAAATAAATAAAACAATTCGTACGGCTTAAAAGGATTTGACTTCAAGTCATATCAAATTAAAAAAAAAAAAAAAAAGTTGTCTGTTACCTAATCTACTGAGTTTGCTTTTGTGAACTGATACACGAA
>JAPMOQ010059770.1:151000-186473 GCA_026543055.1 Argiope trifasciata
AGCAATTTAGGTAGAAGAACCAGAAATGCTACAAACCAAGCTAATTACCGATCTAATCGTACTGCACAAGAACGTGACGACGGAAATGAACGTGAAAGAATTCGGATATCACAAAAGCGTGAAGCGCGAGCGCGACATTCAACTAATAATCGAGAAAGTTTGAATCGAGCTGCTTTCAGTTACGATGTGTCAATTGACTACAGTAACTACCAATGTGTTGTTATTGGTTCTATGAACTCGGTTTGCTCACACTGTAAGGCATTAAAATACAAAAACGAAGCCAATGGATTGTGTTGCGCAAATGGTAAAGTGAAATTGATACCATTGGATCCACCACCAGAACCATTGTACTCATTGGTTTCAGGAATAGGAACAGATTCTATACACTTTTTGACACATATCCAACAATATAACAATTGCTTTCAAATGACTTCATTTGGGGCAACAAATGTAGTTCGTGAAAATTTTATGCCAACTTTCAAAGTATGTATTATAGCAGTTACTCATAATTATTTTAGCGAACAAAATTTTCTGTCACCAAAGTTAAGATGTGTCACTAATCTTCAATTTCTTAATCACTTATATATCACTTAGTCATTATATTATATGGTGATTCAGTTTCAGTGACACTTTTATTATATTTTATATTTGATAGATATTAGTTAAAACTAAATATATACTTTTTAAGATCAAATATTATTTAAGTTTGATCACTGACAATCCATTAATTTATACCACACCATAATATTTTTTTTTTATTTACAGATACAAGGGCAAATATATCACAGAGCAGGTTCGCTGTTACCAGTGTCAGATAGCGACAACAAATTCCTGCAAATTTATTTTATGGGCAATTCACCACAAGAAATTGATCTGCGTTGTGCACATAACAATTTAGTAAAGAGGTCTATTGTAGAACAATTACAAACTTTATTTCATCAACACAATCAATTGATTATATTGTTTAAAACTGCCCTGGATCTGATGCCATCCGATAATCACAAAATTGTAATCAGAGCTGATAAAACACCTGCAGGTCAACATACAAGACGTTTTAATGCACCAACTATTGATGAAGTTGCTATCGTTGTAGTTGGAGAAAACTTAGAATCCCGTGATATTGTTTTACATCGTCGGAATGATCAATTACAACGTATAAAGGAAACACACCGCTCATATGATGCACTGCAATATCCCATTATATTTTGGCAAGGTGAAGATGGCTACGATTTCTCAATAAAAATGATAAATCCCATTACAGGTAACTAAAATATTAATTTAGCTATGGCGATAATATCTCAGGCATTATATTATGTATTTTAATTTTATATTTGAATGTTATTAAAACAAAATCTATTTACAGGTTCTGAAACCAACAAAAAAGTCAGTTCAATGAACTATTATTCATACCGCCTAATGATTCGGGAAAATGAAGATAATCACATATTGAAATGTCGGCGATTATATCACAAATATGTTGTTGACATGTATGTTAAAATTGAAACGGAGAGATTAACATTCATCAGGTTGAATCAAACCAAACTCCGATCTGAAGAGTATATTCACCTTCGAGATGCGATTAATACTGATGGAAATGCACAGAATGTCGGTCGGATGACTATTCTTCCAGCAACATACATCGGAAGCCCTCGGCATATGCACGAATATGCTCAAGATGCCATGTCGTATGTTCGTCATTATGGTACAGCAGATTTGTTCATCACATTTACATGCAATCCGCAATGGATAGAAATCAAGCAGGAGTTATTCCCTGGGCAATCACCCATTGATCGTCATGATATTACAGCCAGAGTCTTTAGACAAAAGTTGAAATCTTTAATGGATTTCATCGTAAAACATAATGTGTTTGGTGAGACACGCTGCTGGATGTATTCTGTGGAGTGGCAGAAACGAGGATTGCCACATGCACACATTTTGATTTGGTTGGTTGAAAAGATAAGGCCAAATGAAGTTGATGCAGTGATATCAGCTGAAATCCCTAATGTACAAGTAGATCCTGGATTGCATGAGGTAGTTATCAAAAACATGATACATGGTCCATGTGGAAATCTTAATCAAAATTCACCGTGTATGATGGATGGTAAATGTTCAAAACGATATCCACGGACATTAATATCGGAAACAATTACTGGTAATGACGGTTATCCATTGTATCGTCGCAGATCGACAGCAGACAATGGAAAATCAACAATTGTCAAATTAAATCAACAAGATATTGAAATAGATAATCGTTGGATTGTTCCATATTCACCCATTTTATCAAAGACATTCAAAGCACACATCAACGTTGAATCTTGCCATTCAGTGAAATCTATTAAATACATTTGCAAATATGTAACCAAAGGGAGTGATATGGCTGTGATTGGAATTGGTGCAGAGAATTCCAATGATGAAGTTACCCAATACCAAATGGGCCGCTATGTCAGTAGTAATGAAGCAGTTTGGCGAATATTTTCTTTTCCTATTCATGAGAGACACCCTTCTGTTGTTCACTTAGCTGTGCATTTAGAAAATGGACAAAGAGTGTATTTTACAGCACAGAACGCAGTACAAAGAGCTGCTCAGCCACCATCTACTACATTAACCAGTTTTTTTGAGACATGCCAAAACGATGATTTCGCAAAAAGATTGCTATATTCTGAAATGCCAAAATATTATACCTGGAATCAATCCTCAAGGAGATTTATACGACGGAAACAAGGAAAACCAGTTCCAGGATATACAGATGTATATTCCACCGATGCGATTGGTCGAATTTATTCAGTACATCCAAGCAATGATGAATGTTTTTATTTACGACTGCTATTAGTCAATGTACGTGGCCCAACATCATTCCAACAGTTACGAACTGTTGACGGTGAATTGTGTGGATCCTTCAGAGAAGCCTGTCAACGTTTGCAATTGCTTGAAAATGACGCTCATTGGGATCAAACTCTCAATGATGCTGTAATATCATCACACGCTCATCAAATACGAACATTGTTTTCTATAATCATATCTACATGCTTCCCATCAAACCCAATTGATTTGTGGATCAAGTACAAAGATTATATGTGTGATGATATTTTTTATCAAATACGGAATAGAATGGGAAATCCAAATATACAAATCAGTGAAGAAATTTACAATGAAGCATTGATTTCAATTGAGGACATGTGCTTGATAATGTCAAACAAACTATTAATTCAATTAGGCCTGACCGCGCCCAATCGTCCAATGCATGACGCTTTTAACCAAGAGTTGCATCGAGAAAAAATGTATGATCTCAACGCTTTGAAAGAATTAATTCAAACAAATCTTCCACTGTTAAATGAACAACAGAAGTATGTATTTGAAACTCTTATGAAAGTAACAAATGATGAAACTGGAGGGATTTACTTCTTAGATGCACCTGGTGGTACAGGAAAAACTTTTTTGATTTCATTAATATTAGCAACAATTCGCTCACAAAATAAAATTGCACTTGCACTCGCTTCGTCGGGAATCGCAGCAACTTTGCTTGAAGGTGGTCGAACAGCCCATTCAGCACTAAAATTGCCATTAAATATGCAAAGCAATGAAACTCCAACCTGCAACGTTTCGAAGAACTCTGCAATGGCAAAGGTTTTGCAGCAATGTAAATTGATTGTTTGGGATGAATGCACGATGGCACATAAAAAATCTTTGGAGGCTTTAGACAGAACCTTAAAAGATCTACGGAGCAATAATAACCGATTTGGTGGTGCAATGATTTTATTAGCAGGAGATTTTCGTCAAACATTGCCAGTGATTCCACGATCAACGCCAGCTGATGAACTCAATGCATGTCTAAAGTCCTCCAATTTGTGGAAACATGTCAAAGTACTTCATTTAAGCAAGAATATGCGTGTCGAGTTGCAAAATGACCAATCTGGAAACATATTCTCTAAACAACTCATTGACATTGGTAATGGCAAATTTCCTATAGACATGTTGACTGGCTGTATTAACTTTCCTCAAAGTTTTTGTCAGTTAACTCGATCAAAAGATGAACTTATTCAGAAGGTGTTTCCAGATGTTTCTCAAAATTACAAAAACCATGATTGGTTGAGCGAACGAGCTATACTGGCTGCAAAAAACATAGATGTAAATGAATTAAATTTCAAAATTCAAGAACAAATTACAGGCGAATTGAGGATATATAAATCAGTTGATTCGGCTACTAATCAAGATGATGTAGTCAACTATCCACCGGAATTTTTAAACTCGCTGGATTTGCCAGGATTGCCACCTCACAATCTTCAATTAAAGGTTGGATCGGTGGTTATAATGTTGCGAAATATCAACCAACCGCGTCTTTGCAACGGTACAAGGTTAGCGATAAAAAAATTACTAAACAATGTGATAGAAGCAACTATACTCAAAGGAAAGTATAAAGGAGAAGATGTTCTCATACCGCGCATCCCAATGATTCCGACTGATGTGCCATTTGAGTTTAAACGACTACAGTTTCCAGTGCGGCTTGCTTTTGCTATGACTATAAACAAGTCCCAGGGGCAATCATTAAGTGTTTGTGGTATTAATCTAGAAAACCCATGTTTCTCACATGGTCAATTGTATGTTGCCTGTTCCCGTGTTGGAAAACCATCAGATTTGTTTATCTATGCGCCAGGTAATCAAACAAAAAACATCGTATACCACAAAGCACTACAATGATAATAATAATAATTATGATTCACATGATTAACAATAAAGCGATTACTTACTTTTAAATCCTTATATATGTTTTATTTAATTATTTTTTATTCACAACGCCCTATCACCAGGGTGACGGTTCTGTTCAGGAGAATTTTTTAAAGTACGTAGGCACAAGAACTCCCACATTACAAATCTTTTTGACAGGACGAAATCTGTCGGGTCAGCTAGTAAATATATATATATATATATATGTGTGTGTGTGTGTGTGTGTGTGTGTGTGTGTAGTACAAGTGTATTAATTCTCTGTAAGACAAGTAGTATGTTTGTGTATATTAATTCCCTATAGGACAGCGTGTGTGTAGTAATATTTAAACTCGAATTTCAATTCTAATATTCTCATTAGTATTTAAGGTTTTATCTTAATTCAGCCTCTATTAACTTCATTCTTAAATAAGTTCTTATTTCCTGATCCCTTTCCATTTTTTCTTCTTCATGAATTAAAGAGAAGCTTTGAAAAAAGACTTTTCGTCAGCGGTTCCCACGCTCTGAGTGAAGGGATAGATAATTGGCAGCTAAGCAAATTCTTCTAAAAGATCCCTGTGTTTCCCTCACCTGGTTCGAAGCGTGTAGAGAAATCCCTATCAGTATCTTAATAGTATATAACCACTGTGTAAAATATTTTCCCTTTCAAAATATGGTATATGAGATCAGGGATATTTAATTCCCCCCTTTTCTTGTCTTTTACGTTCTTGTCAACTAAGAAAGTTAATAGCACCATGCATAGGTGGGAAAGACCACTCTAACAGCAGCACATGTTGGTCCTAGAACAATATCTATTCCTTCTTCATTCTTGAGCTTTCACATGCAAAAAAATCATCATTTTTTAAAATCAAGATTTAAATGATTCATCTATCCAAGTAGACTGATGCATTAAACATCCGTGAATCTATAATTTATTTATTTGTGTGGTGGAATGTAGATTATTATGACCTGTGGAGGAGGCAACAGGACTTATGTTTTCAGGAACATTTCTTTAATAACCACATTCACACTCTCAACTAACACAAAGACAAGGCATAACGAGACATTCACGCGCGCAGTTTAACAGCACAGTATCACATCTCATTCTGATTACACTAGCAATGCATTATGGGATGGCATATGGAATTGCCAATCAGGCATCGCCATCTAGTATCCAAAAGAGAAGATGAGAGTTATGTAACTGCTACATTTGAATACTTCTTCCTGTGTTTCAAACAAGGATATATAACTTAGCGTTACATCGATTTTATTATGAAAACGTAATGAGGAGAAACAATAACTCCAAACCTACAAATTCCAAAATGAACCAGAACACTGGTGTGATGAAATTTTGCACCAAAATTTTGTAGAAAGACTGTAAAGAAAATTGTTTCAAATCTTTTCTCAAGTAGTCATCAAAAAGAAAAAAAAATCTTTTTTTAAAAGAGAAATCATTATTGCATGCATTTGAATTCGAAATTCACTTTGAAATTCTAGATTGTGTATATTTTTATTCATTAATTAAAACAAAATATTACACCAGATATAATTTAAATGCTGCATTCTTCATTATATCAATTATTCGAAAGCTTCCAATAATATAACTTTATAACATATAAAATGCAATAAAATGAAAAAAGGGTATTTTTATTGTTTTTCAGTTTTGTTTATGAATTTTTTAGGTTTATATTACAAAAAAATGAATGCAATTCTTCTAAAAATTTAACCTTAAAGCGATTTTGGATTTTTTGGATTTTATTGGCACAAGAGCCATGGTGTTGACTATGCTGCGCCAAACTATATTTGTTTTAGGATTAAAATATATAATTTCAGCTATAAAATGCAATGTAAAAACATGAAGAATATTTAAATATGGCGATAAAAACCTATTGATTTAAAAAAAGCAAAAAGATTAGTATGTGGTGTTTTATCAAGCAAATCAGAGAGATTGGAGTTGTTAAAATAGTATAAGCGTTGATTACTAAAGTTTGGACATTCAGTGAGAGTATGGTCATGGTGCAATTGCATTGAGTGCAAATGGGGGCCTCTTCTCCAAAAAGTAGATGTCGGTGGGTGAATCTAGTATGACCTAAGCGCAAACGGGTTAAGACTGTGTCCGCTTTTCTATTTGGAAGACATGGCCAAGGTTCAACTCGAGGTTTTACGCTATGAAGTTTGTTTTCTGTCAGCAGATCCCACTGTATCTGCCATTTTGAGAGATAAAGCAACGTGTTTTTTCAAATCACTTTCAGGGATATTGATATTTGCTGTAGTAGTAGCTGATTTGGCGGCGCTCTCTCGTTGCCCACAATACCTACATGAGAAGACACCCAACAGAGAAAATTTTAAATCTACGGGAGGAAAGTCTATTGAAAAGGTTTAGAATCTTAGAAACTAATGGGTGATTTCTAGAATGAAGATGGTATGATTTTAAAGATTGTAAAACACTTAATGAATCGGTGTAAATTATATATTTATCTTGAGGACTGTCGTATATTTTTTCTAATGCAAATAGAACAGCAGTTATTTCCGCTGTGAAAACTGAACAGGAAGGATGGATTTTAAATGAAAAGACTGCATTTGGGAAAATTACAGCGAATGAGACACTATCCGATGTTTTTGATCCATTCGTGTATATTGCAATATAATCTTTATATTGATGTCTATGTTCATAAAAAAATTGCCTATAAATAGAATCTGAGGTGTCAGATTTCGTAAACTCTTGAAATGGATTTAGGAATTGCATATTGGGATTTATCCATGGAGGAAAATTAATGTCCAGTTGGGGTGCTGCATGCAGATGAAGTAGATTTAGGTCCTTGAGAATGTTATGAATTCTAGTAAAATAAACAGGTGTAAAACATTTTCCTTAAATCTTAAAGCGAATCATTATAATGAATGAAAGGCTCTGCAGATTTCTTATAAAAATGGCAGGAAAACTAACAAAAAATCAACTTATTCAACCGCACCATTTTCTGTGTTTCTTTTTTTCAATTCTTAGTTGTTTCAAAGAAAATTTATTTTATTCGGAGCATTAGAAACGCTCATAGATATTCATATTTTAATTTGCATTTTTCTATAAAACAACTTTATCTGTATTGATCCTGTCTTCGCAGCAAAACAATTGTAACATCGTTCCAATTCATTATAATAATTGAAAGTTGAGCTCTTGTCAAAGAGACAATAAAAACAATGAAGTTGAACTCTAGACAAAAACTTTTGCAAAACAAAAAGTATTAAAATTATTACCACATAGGTAATAACGTAATTTAAGCGGTGTAAAATGATAAAATAAAAAGGAAATTGACATATGTGCAAACAAAAAGTTTTATTTTATTTATACTTGTAAAGAATTGCAAAGATTGCAAAACAATAATTTGAAGAGATTTGCAAATATATATATATATATATATATATATATATACATATATATATTGAAAAAATTTAATAATTTTTCCTAGTTAGAATATTATTTTTATGAACAAATGGCTCTTAAACTGTTCCAGTTGAATGAGTTTCTGACATGCATTATTTTTGATAGTAATGAAAAAATTATAAAGGAACAATTAAATGCTTGGTATTTTATTCTGGTAAAAGTAAAACATCCGAGTTGAAGTCAATTTTTTGAAAAAAAATAAGAATTACAAACAAACATTGAAAATATTTCTGAAACTGTTGATATTGTTTTAAATAATGGATGACCTGAATGCCCTTGGTAGTTCCACATATTGCTGCAATTCATTTCATTTCAATTTTTAATGTAGTTTTTAAAAATTGAAACTAGAATTTTAAGAATAAGAACGCCGAAATTTTTTTGTATCAATAACAGTTTTTCTTTTCTAATAAACTATATTTCTTCATTGTCTAATATCATAAAAGGTATACAATAGCATGTTTAATTTCATTGTATAAAATCACGAATATTATGAAAAAAACGTGCCATTTAAAAAGAACTTTTGTAAAAAACACTTATGGGTAAATTATATTCATTTACGAATAACCGAACTTCTTTTGAAAAGAATTCTGAATAAAATAACCATTTTATCATTTGTTTTTTTATAAACACTATTTGATTTGCTTATTTATTTATTTTTGTTTAGCTCCAATTCTCAGAATGAAACGCGGCACTTTCTGGTTTTGATCTCGTGCATTGAAAAAGAGAAATTGGATCGTTTTTTTTCCTTCCATTGAAAATTAATACACGAGATATTAAAGATTTTTATTTGCTTCTTTAAAAAAAAATTAAATCGTTTTCGCTTACTCTCTTATAAGCTCAGCTATATTAATGCCACATTTTAAATAATACTGGAGCTATTTTTAGGCGGATCTCACAATTTTGAACCATCAGATGCTATCAACCTCCTCTCCAAATTTCCACACCAAGCCAGCTGGAGGGCATCTGGCCCAGACAGTTTTAAAGCGCCCCCTCTTTAATAAAACCTTTCTCCCCCTGCATAAAATTATGTACTTGGATAACGCCAGAACTGCCTTTGCAAGACGTACGTCAACAATAATTATTCTGTATCGCGCCATGTTACATCTTTAATCACGTGATGCTTCCCCGCCATTATCGTCAGACGGGAGTTCGGCTTTCTGTCTATAAAACGTGCAGTTGACACGCAGCATCTTTTTTTGTGTTAAATGTTAGTTTAGTTGCTTTGTCCTTTTAAATCTTAATAAATACATTTTACATATTAATGCTGGTCGTTGCCTTTCATCACATTCTCTCTCTCTCTCTCGCTCTCTCTCTCACACACACATATATATATATTGAATATTTAATTATTAGTATTGAATGTAGTATATTTATTTGAATGCATGTATTTTATTAGTATTGAATATTTAACTTCGATATATTCCATCAAAGGAGGCATAATTTATGTACAAGAATACATGATAAGAAAAAATACGTCAGTCTACATTTCAACACAGCAGAAGAGCGAAAGAAACAGAAATGTTTCCCTTAGATAATTTTACTTTGATATTTTTATAGGTATTTCTTTGACATGTCGATTTAGGAGAGAGATATTTAGGTATCTTTAAAAGCGTCGCTAAGCCCATTAAGGATTTTCGTCCCTTCACTCGGAGAGTGGGAAAATGCTGAAATGAGCAGTTTTCTAGAGCACGCGCATAATTAATTAAATAAATAGCAGTGGAATTAAATCAGCAACTTCAGAATGAATTCCATATGAGCCAAAGAATATAGATAGATAAGATAAAAGTTAGAAAATTAATTAGAATTTAATTTATATTAAGAGACATCATTACGCATAAACTTATATATATATATATAGGTTCCTTTACAAATGCTGATGTGTTTTTGGATAAAATGACCCCCCAAAAAAGACCAAAGTTGATTCCAAAACCATTTCCCCTTGTTGAATGATGAGACGAATATTGATTTTCATTAATCATCCTGATATAAAGTTTTCTCGGCGGCAGTAATGCAATGAACCAAAACAAAACGACCCAATCATGTTCCCTAACGAGCTCCTTATCAAAATATCAAAATTGATTGCTGTTGAGAAATGTTCAGATTCATGTTTAAGCAGTACAAAATGCAGAATGATTTGCAATGTTTTACCAGGCGTAACATTTTCGAATCCTCCTAGCTTTGTAAATAAAAAAGTACGTTTTGCAGTTAAGAATTTTAATATCATCTATACTTATAATAAAGCTCAATGTGTGTGTGTTGGCTCGCTACAGGCCAGATCGTTGGACCTACAGTTACCAAATTTGGTACATGTATACCTTGAAGGTCGGGAATGTGAAACCTCCAAGCCCTTTTTTCGAAATTTTAATTAGAATTTGAATTAATTAAAATTTAAGCGAAATTTCGACGTTTTTCCGCTATAACTTCCGAAAATATGATTGCACAAACATGATTTTTACATCCATTTAAAGATAAAAAAAATTAGCTTTTTTAATGGTATCAGTGTTTTAATGTATAACTGAAGCTTCTAATTTTGACGAATTTTTAAAGAAATGTTTTAACCATGTTTTTCAACAATAAATTTAATCTGCACGAGCACGTCCCGGGGAAAAAAATTAGATTTTATCAGCATGTTGCCATCCTATTGACGGAAGTTCAAATAAAAAGAAACAGCTATCATCGCAAACCAAATCTAAAAAATTCAACTTTTAGCACGTGACTGGGTAAAATAAAAGAAATATAAAATGTGATATACGCATTACTCTTGGTGAACCAGCTGGTCGCCAAAGGCGGCTAGTATTGAAATAAAACTAGATATTAACATTATTCTCAAATAACTTAAATTTAAAACTGAAGGTGTCAGTCTATGTTAAAAGCACTAGTTATCGACCACAAAGGCGTTCTTTTTTTAATTGTTATTTCTTTACTCTTTCATACTTTCCTCTTTCCAAAACAATTATCTTTTCCTGGAAAAGGAAGATCTGACCTTTTATCCAGGGAAATTTTAAACAAAGCATGATTCTCTACTAAAATTTGTCCTTAACTTTAATTTTCTCAAAACTTTAATTTTTCTCCAAGTTCTCCACCGTTAACACGATATCTCGAAAATTAATAGAGGTATTTACATAAACATTTCAACGTGTGTTTTAAATAATGCAGGCAATGAAATGAACCAAAAGTTTTAGTGTTGGTCAAATACTTTTTCATTTATAGAAAATAGGGAGTTAAGTTTTTAGAAAAATTAAATGCATATATATGTATATTTTTACCCATAATTTCTTTGTATCTCACAATGTTTCTTAGATTTTGGTTCATTTTATTCATCATTATATTCTATAACTTGAATACAAAGAAAAATAGGATTGCTGCTTTACCATTTTGCAAAGACGGTTAATAGTTTTAGTTAAATTTCATTAAAATTTACTACAAATTTTCCCTTTCCTCAAAATATATTTTCAATTTTTTTTTTTTTTTGTATTTATAGATTTTGGCTTATAATTGACAATACATCTAAAAACCATAAATAGTTTTTTAAAAATCCAAATCCAAAATTTCAAAAATGTTCCTTCGAATGTTGTCGGATACCTTATATTCTCGAAAACAGCAGAAAGGATGAATTTCAAAGCAGCAGACCAAGCTCGTTTTTATTTGAAAAGGTTTGAATTGAAAAAATAGATAATTTTTTTTTAAAATCCCAATTTTCCTGGGAAAAAGTAACTTATTTAGAATAATTAAAAAATGAATAATTCCTTTGGAATAATAGTGAATTGAAAAGAGCTGAAATTCTGGTCTGACTTTTTCAGCTTTATGAAAATAAAAATTCAGTATATCCATCAAATTTATTTAAGAATCTGTTAAGACTTTAGAAAAAAATGATATGAGTAATATTATTATAGAATGCAGAATATTCTACAACATTAATAGCATAAATAGTTTGCAAAAATATTGTATACTAGCCGTTTTTGATAACTAGCTGGTTCAGTGGGATAATTGTGCATAGATTCAATTGCGTCTCTCAAACAAAGATTAAAGTACATGATTCATTCAAAAAAATATTTTTAAGCATCAAGTTTTGATAGATATTTATGTAGTGTCTTGTTAGTAACCTTACATTTTTCTGCTTTCCGAATAAACGAATCTCCTTAATCAAAACGAGCTACATTCTTCACACACAGTCCCACGGAGGTTAGAAACATGACATAAGATTGAACCTTGTACATACCAGTCATTCTTCACGTCCAGACTTCTTAACATCAATCATGGCTTCTACCCCCAGGCAGCTGTTCTTCCACTCTACTTCACATCCTTTTTAGGATGAACGGAACAGTCTTGCTGAGGTTAGAGACACGACATAATTTTTCTTAGCAAAGAAAAGAAAGCAAAATTAATTTTTGCTATAACACATCATTCCTATGGTCAACCAGCGAAATAAGTCTCCTCAAAACTTACTCGTAGTTGCAATGAAAATATTATCCTTCAACCTCGGTATAAAACTGTGGACTTCGGTTAGCCGCGAATTGTCTTGAGTGACAGTAGTTATAAAATATGGATATCTGCATTTTTATTGAATTAAAAGTGCAATCGTTGGTGATTTACTTCCTACATTTAGTATCTCAAAATTACCAACAAGCATTAAAAACTGTACACATTTAGACGGATTGCTCCAATCCGTTTAAATGTGTACAAATATTTCAAACTAATGAAACCAAAATTTGGCCCAGAACTGCAATTGCAGTCACAAGTTCACTTATCAAATGGAATATATTTTAAACCATTGCATTTGTTCATGTATAGACCGATAAATGCTCCCCCTAGTTGAATTTAGTTCAAATTTGATAATTATGTGTACTTTTGATGCTGAAACAAAACCAAATTTTCGAACAGTCAAACAGGCATTCTTCTGAATAAATTCCGTTCAAAATTTGTACCAGATTTGATAAAAAGTAACAAATTAAGTGTAAATGCTATGTACCAGATTTCATCAATTTAGCTTAAAGCGAGTTTGAGTTATCCTTTTCTCTGACAGAAAAACTGCAAAAAATTTATTTTTCGAACTGAGAAGGATTTAAAACTTGCCATTCCTTAAAATCTCGAATTCGAATTCTTTTTAAATACAATACTTTCTCGATATAATAAATAAATAAAAGTTAGAGTGCTTTTTTTTTTCTTCACAAAGTATAAAAGGTGAGAATAATAAATTAGTAAAATAAAAATAAAAACTTTCCCCTCCCCAAAGGTATGGGGTAAAAAACGTTCTTTGGTTTAGAAAAAAGTTCAAGTCATTATAATTACAAGTTCACGTAACTAATCGTAATTCGCACAGCTTAAAGCGTTTTGGATTATTTAGAAAAATTTATGCGACACCAAAGAACTATATTTTTTCAGGTATTATTTCTTATTATTTGAATAACTTTAACACCTACTATCAAAAAATCTAGCTTAGATTTATTAATATGCAATAGGCATTCTCGAAAAATAGATTTAATTCTAATGATGCCATAATCACCTGAAAACGTGACCGCCCATTGACTGTCACGTTGCATTTGAAGTTCATCACATTGTAGCGCGTCATTGATTCATATGATTCCATAAACGATCTGAGAACAAAAGGGCAAATAGTAAAAGAAACACCCATCGTCTCTATAACGGATTCCAATTCTACGTTGATAGTAAAATTCACTTATTTATTTTTTCCAGGATATATATATATACTCCCATTTTTAAAAAATTATCTTTTAGCTTATATATATCATTAATCATCGTTTTTGGTGGCATTAAAGTAATTATTTAGCATTGTCTAACAGCAAAGTTAAGTTCAGAAAGTATGGAGACAAGAAAAGTATTTACAAATAAATTATATTGAAACAGATAAGCAATTGCTTTATTGAAGCAAGCAATTGTTCCACAGAAGCAGAAGGCTCATGTTATTAACTAAAGTTATTTTCCATTGTAACTTCAGGAAATATTATCCCCTTAATTACATCTCATTAGATTTTTTTTTCGACAATACTAATTTCATTTCGATACAATTGTTCACTTATTAATTTTTAAAAAAAATTATTGAACATGATTCTGAAATAAGAATATTAATAATTACTCTTTTGCTAGATAACATTAAGAATTCGAACTAATCTACCATTGATTTTTTTAAATGTGTCTTTTATGTTAAAATATATCTGTCGGTAATATTTTTTTTCTTCGCTCCTAAGTAGTGATTCAACGTTGTCTAAACGTATGTAAACATGTGTAAACGTATAAGAAAACATGTGTTCACCTCCCAAATACAAGACAAAAACTTATATTATTTTTTATAAATATTTTTTATGGACTAACAAGAATACTAGCGAAGCGTTATTACCAAAGAGCATGAGCAAAATTCAGGGTAAAAGCTTTATAAGCAGAAGATGAACAATTTTTTTAGTAAAAATTACTGATATAGTTTATATTCAAAATTTTTATTACTGTAAAATTAGCTATTAATTGCTTCTCAAAATGTTCCTTCAATCTTTTTTATATTTCAGCCTTTATGAACAAAATTTGCAGTACTAATATAAAAAATATATTTAATTTAAGAACAAAATCAATTATTGGCGGGTTTTTTAAAAAATCGTATGCTTTGATTAATATTTCAAAGGTGATTAATTAAACGTTTTAGATGATAAAAGAATTTTGTATTTTATAATATTTTGCACAAACGTAGTTTTCATGTTTAGAAAATTACACATAATTAATTCTGAGTATCATCGTGTATATCATCACAAAGTATATATCATTCAGTCTTACACAAAATATTACAAAGTGAAATATCAATGCACTTGATTTTATATAATTTTTCAAAGTTTTAAACATTTAATTAAAAACTAATATTTTAAAAAATTCTAATTATCTTAAAAATTTGCCTATGTTTTTTCATCTTGGAGACAATACTTCCTTTGAAACATGAATTACTAGAAACAAGTGCAGCAGATATGGATGAATAAAAAATATATATTTAATAAACATTTATACACTTAAAAATTCTGAAATCTTTGTTTTATTTTTAAAAAATGAAATTTCTACACAAAAAAGAAATACCAAAAATTATAAAACAAAGCAGAATAGTTCCAGATTTATTTATTTTTTAATTCTTTTAATTATTTGGAAGTCATCAATCTAATAGAAAGCACTATAAAATTTTGTATTGTTAAAAAATAAAATAAATAAATAGTGTTGCTTTATACAGATAGTTAAAACAGCCTTCAAATGAAGCGAAACATCAAATCAAATTCCGTTTATTTTGCAAATAAATTTTGAAATTTCGGAGAATGTTTTACTGCCGCATTAATCCATCATCATTAAATAAACTGTAGCATACATCTTGCTCTGAAAACTATGTCAAAATAAACTTTTACAGTAGAATATAATCATCAATGGTGATAATTTATAAATTCTCAAACTACTGCCTAACTGAAATTATTAAAAATGCTTCTATAATACTAAAATTATTGATGCCCTTAATTAATTTCCAATGCTTCAATTATTTTTAAAATTATAAAACTTTTAAATATTTTTAGTGTTGCACGGAAAATTCCTTAATTATTTATATAAAAATTATGAGAGCATTTAAACGTATTTAAAATTTTGTAGTGCATTAAAAGAAAAAGAAATTCTCTCGCATTAATTAAAAATGAGGTTGAAAATGACAACATTCATAATTCCTTATACTCGGAACAATATAAAAAGTTGTTTTGTGCTTTTACTATTAAACAAATACCATGTGTTTGTCTGGCACCATCATACTTTAGAAATGAATAAAAATAATAGAGCAGTTTAGAATCTTTTTATTACAAAACTAGGGAAAAACTTTTTCTCCCCCTCTTTATTCAATAGAGTAAAAACAAATAAAAGAAATGATTTTTTTTTCTTTTTTTGCAAAAACAATTTTCTTTTTCCTCTAAAAACAAAAGAATAGAAACGGAACTCAGATTCGATTATCGTCTGCTCACTGATTTTATAGTTTAGTTGTTTCAAGGCCCTTTGTTGTTATGACATGTAAGCAGGATTCGCGTTTTCATTGGATGCACTCAAGCCAATAGTATTTTCCTGATATTTATCTCTCTTTGATAAAGCGAAGTTTAAACTCATAATGAAGCTTAGAAAATGTTCATATGAGTTTGATAGAGCCTCAACTGCTTAGAGTTTCGAATTGGCAATAGAATTGGTTGTCAATCTATCATTCACGCGCCGCAAACGGTTTAGAATTTATGCTTGAGTTTTTCTCTCTGCATTGGCACTACCGCTGTGTTGTTTGAAGGTTTGTTTTGGATAGCGGCACGGAGTGAAAAGTAGGCGGGAACGTTTTATCAAGTGCTTTAATTTAACTGTAAGTAATTTTTTGGCTTTATTATTTCTTCTCATGCTTTAAAATCTTTATCGATTACTTGTCATTAGTCTTGAAATTTGTGATTTATTGCTTTTCACTTTTGTAAACTGTTATATATTATTTTTAAATGAAGCATATTCTTTTTATCTATGTCGTCATTGTGATTCTGAAGCAATCTATATGAAGTAGTTCCTTGTTGTTATCTTACCTAAAAGGCTCGTGATTACAAAAGGAAAATATAGCATCTCCGGAATATTTCTGCTTTTTTCTCCTACCGTAGATGTAGTTCATATCTCGTTATCACATTACACAGATCCCATCCAAATGCATTTTTCCTCCTTAATGATTCCTTTGGAAATTATGAACTATTGATTGTATAAATTTCTAAAACGAAATATTTTTTAATGTGGATTTGTGTTTTGGAGAACAATCTGCATTTATAAGGAAAAATATTGTACGATTATTAAATTATGATCCGATTTATTACAAAAGTCAATGCCTTTCAAAAATTAAAATACAATGTATTGGATTGGGCTTCTTCATTAATAATTGTAAGTTCCTGAAGCATTTCCATTGTTATTCCATTTTTGCAATTTTATAATTTAAAACCTTAAAATTTTATTTTAAAACTGGGCTCTTGAGTGATATAATTAATTCTAAACATTTATGCTCTTTAGTTTTGATTTGTTTATATCTAAATTTTTGTACAACATCTGTTATGCATAGTTAGAAAACTATATCTGTGGAAGCATTTGCTAAAATTGCTAAGTTTGGAACAAATGAAAAATGGCTTTGCATTTTCCTTTGATTCTTATTTTGCAAATTTCAAGTTTAATGGCATATTAAACCATTTTAAAATTTTTATGAGGTGTTTGATGCATCAAGTGTTCCATTTTTGCACATTGTTTATTGGGGCATTCTTAAATTCAAATATATTTTTTAGTTATTATCAGATGGTAATCGTATATGATACTATTATAGTGTATCATACAATTTTCCAGATTTTCAAGCGCAAATTGTATTTTAGCTTTCTTTGTCTAATGTATTTTTTTTAAATCTATGTTTTAATCTTTCTTTTGTTTTTTAACTATTATTAAAAATGCTGTTTGTATTAAAAATTTGATTACTTTTTATAACTAAGGAAATTAATTTGAAACTTCTTTTCATGAAAGTGTACTTTGTTACTGGGGCTAGTTTTGTTGAATTTTTGACTTTTAATAACATCTGAATATCTAAAACATCATTTTTAACATCTGAATATCTAAAACATCATTTTTAACATCTGAAATATATATTTTCAGCAAATAATATATTTTAATCAGTAATGAATTATTTAATGTATTTGAGATAAATTTAATGCTATTAAATATTGAATAATATGTAATCAATTATCATTATTTAATGCAAATATTTTTTGTTTAAAAGTTTATTTTAATTATTTTTAGTATTAGTTTGGCAGCATGTAAAAAAAAGTTAAATGACAAAAATAGTATTATTTAAACATTCAATGAAACACTCTAAAATAAAAATTAATCAATAAAATGAACCATTTATTTAAAACTCTCTAAAAATCATTTAAGAAGAAAATGATAATTTTAGCCATCATGCCCGTAAAGAGATTATACTCTGTATTTGATTTTATTACAAACCTATGATAATCAAAAATACAAAATCAGTTGTTTGTCAGGTTTATTAAAAATTTATTTTTATTGTTGCTTTTTTTAAATATTTTTACTCTGAGAGAAGAAAGGTAATATATATATATATTACCTTAACATTTTAAACATTTACTAATGAAATTTCAGATAAATAGAGCCAGTTGCATTAACACCTTAAATAAAAATCATAATACAAGTAGATAATAAGTAATCTGTCAGGATGTTTTAAGTTTCATTTTGAAGCATAAGAAGATTGAGATTGGATGAAATATTTAATTTATGTGAATACTAAAGAACTCATCCCATGCAATCCTTTAATATATATATTCTTGAGCGTTTGTAACTATATATATATATATATATATATATATAGTTACAAATGCTCAAGAATTATAATCTGAGGAATTCAGACGCATAGAATAATATTTCTAGGGAAGTTTTAATGTTTAATTCATCAATGAAATTTTGTTTATTAACTAAAATTTTGAAAATGTGTGCAAAATTTTTTTAATGTTTGCAAAATTTAACTTTTTAATATTGTTGCTACATAATAACAGTTTTTTAACAGAAAAGATAATTTCTTTAATAGTGTCAGTCTAACAAATTCAGGCCTTAATTAAAAAAAAATCAATCTTTAAATTATTTCTTATCTATTATAATGCATTTTTTTAAATTTTGTTGAGTTTATTTCTGTTAAGACTAATTATGTAAAGAATATGAATCTATAAAAAGGATATGCATTCTACTATATTTTAATATAAATGTCTTCATTGAAATTTCAAATTTTTTAAATTAATACTTAATGTTTCTTTGGTACTTAACTTCACTTTCTCTTATTTATCATATTCAATTAGAATAAATTTTGTTTAAATGCCACTTTCCTTGCACAAATAGCCTTTTTGTCAGGAATATTGCTTTTATTTAATTTGCATTAAGTTTACTTTGATTAACTTGATTTTTATAAATAATTTCTGCAATCATTTTTTAAATTGACATAGACACATAATTTGCATCTGCCTTATTTATTCTCAACACATATATCTCTCTAATTATAGATGCATGATGTCACTGGAAGAGTAAAATGTCAAAACCAAGAACAATTAAAATTCCACTAATTCAGTACATTTTTTAAAAAATTGAAATGTCTTCGTGAAATTATTGGTTCCAAGTATAGTCATTTAGCAACAGTTATCTATTAGCTATTAAATAGGTTTATGATTTATTGATATCTTGGAGAGGTGTTGTTACCTAATTTAGTTGGAACAATCAGTCTACAGCTGTTCAAATTCATCAGCTTTATTGCAGTAAAGAACTATAATAGTTTGAAATATGCAACCTTAAGAATCTGATGATACAATATACAATCTTCAGAATCTGATGATGTTGTGAAAACATTTTTCTAAATTATTAAAAGGTGTCAAAGTTTGATTTATTTGAAACATTTTATTATAGAAACACTTATATAAATATTGAATAAAAAAAATATACAAATAGCTTATAAAAAAGGCAAATATTTACATCCTTATTCCTTATTAAATCTGGATTTTTTGTCATTAATCTTTAGTTGTTTACCTGGTTTTCCTCTTAATTTTGGATTATTTATATTTATTAAAATTGTCTCTTAATTACTCCATTTATATTGATTTGTTGTTTCTTTATATTTAGGGAAAAGAAAAAATGGCGAACAATCTTCGTAAAAAGGTTTATGTTGTTGGTGTCGGGATGACTAAATTTTATAAACCTGGAACTGGTGATGATTATCCTGAATTGGCAAAAGAGGCAGTTGTCAAGGCTCTTGATGATGCAAAGATTTCCTACGACCTTGTCCAACAAGCTTGTGTCGGTTATGTTTATGGCGATTCAACTTGTGGACAAAGAGCTTTGTATGAAGTAGGGATGTCGGGCATTCCAATTATCAATGTTAATAATAATTGCTCTACTGGATCATCCGCTTTGTATATAAGTAAAGAATTAGTGGAGGGTGGGCTGTGTGATTGTGTTCTTGCTTTGGGGTTTGAAAAGATGGCCAAAGGATCCTTAACATCAAAATTTGATGATCGTACTAATCCAATGGATAAGCATGTGCTAGTTTTATCAAATCGGCACGGTTTTGCTGCAGCTCCTGTTGCAGCTCAATTTTTTGGTAGTGCAGGAAGGGAACACATGGAAAAGTATGGTACAAAGAAAGAACATTTTGCAAAAATAGCGTACAAGAATCACAAGCATTCCGTTAACAACCCTTATTCTCAGTTTCGTGATGAATACACCTTGGAGCAAATTTTGAATTCTCCTCCAGTTTACGAGCCTTTGACAAAGCTACAGTGCTGTCCCACATCTGATGGTGCTGCAGCTGCCATATTAGCGAGTGAAAATTTTGTCCGTGCTCATAAATTAGAAAATCAAGCGGTGGAAATTGTTGGCATGGAGATGACAACAGATGTTCCTAGTGCATTCACTGAAAACAGCAGCATTAAAATGATTGGGTTTGATATGACCAGAAATGCTGCAAATAAGCTTTTCCAGAAAACAGGTTTGCGTCCAACGGATGTTAATGTTGTAGAGTTGCATGATTGTTTCTCTACAAATGAGCTGATCACTTATGAGGCTTTAGGCTTGTGCGATGTTGGTAAAGGAGGAGAATTAGTTGAGACAGGAAACAATACATATGGAGGAAAATATGTGATTAATCCTAGTGGGGGCTTAATATCGAAGGGCCACCCCTTAGGTGCCACTGGTATTGCTCAGTGTGCTGAATTGTGCTGGCAGCTGAGAAATGAAGCTGGCCCCAGGCAAGTTCAGAATGCAAAGTTAGCTCTTCAGCACAATATTGGTCTTGGTGGAGCTGTTGTTGTGGCTTTGTACAGAAAAGGATTTCAAAATCAGAATGAGACATCTACAAGTTCGACAATAGAATTACCAAAAGAAATGCAGAAATTAAAATCATCAAAATTTTTCACAAAAGCCATTGAACTCTTATCTGTAGCTGAGAATATTATTGATAAGAAGATCAGAGGATCGGTGAAAGTAAGGGTTGCTGATGATAATTCAGATTTCGTTGGAGTAGGAACCATGCAATTTGATAAAGGCAAGATTGCTATCTCGTGGAATCCTGATGAAAAGGCGGATTGCATTGTTTCTTTAACTGATGGTGTTTTGTGCGACATTTTAGACAAAAAGTCCACTTTTGAAAAGGCTTTCTTCTCTGGAAAATTGCAAGTTAAAGGAAACATTGGATTTTTGGCTAGATTTATGTCCATGAAAAATGCATTGCTCTCTAAGTTGTAAATAAGATGTTTTAGATATTTTAATTGATTTTTGTATTTCGTTGTGCCATCCCTTTTGTTGTTGAATGCTCTGGATAATCCCCTTCTCCAATCTCTAATAATTATTTGAAAAGTATTTGATGATTTTTTCATAGATTTTATTAAATGCTAGTCTTGTTCCTTTTTTTTTTTTTTTTTTTGAACATTAAAATATATATTCTTAAATTTAAGCATATAAAGTTTTTGTAACATTTATTGCACATGTAACTATCGATATATATCTGTTTGTGCCAGAGTATAATCAATATTAGTTGCAAAATAAATTGCTTATAAAATTTTGTTAAATCTATGTATGTATATTGTATGAAATGGAGATGAACTTTTTATGAATTGTGTGTCTTTTTTGTATGTCATGATTATTTTAAATCTAAAAGTTAAATATGCATCATCTTAAATATTAAATGATAAATACTTATGCAGCTTAAGAATCTAAGCAAAATATTATGTTAGTAAAGTTTTATTTATTCATAATCATTATATAGTCATTTTATTAATTAACTAATAATTTAATAACTAGTCACATTTCATGCTTTTGCCAAAGAGTTGAATTGTAAAATATTTATTATCTGTAATTTTAAATGATACAGGCTTATTAAATGAAGTATGCAACTTCTATAACACCTCCATATTGTTATCTTCATAAACCAAAAATAATTGTTGTGTTTTGATTTGTTCTATTTATTTTTTTTACTACAGATTATTTGATATTGTAGTCTATGTGATTTTGAGTTAAGTAATGAAAGTATTGATAAGTGTTTTTGTTCCTCGCACTTTAGATTTCACTATATGCTTGAAGAAAAAATAAATATTTTTCTCAAATAGTTTCATATTTTTAATAATTCAGTATGTGTTTTCATGTGTACACTTACTAAATTTGATTTATATTGTAGCTGTAAAGTGGGATTTTATTTTGCTTTTTTTTTTTTAATTCTATAGAATTTCCAAGTTTTGTGCACTAGTGTATTCTTAAAAGCAGTATGCTATATTATTAAGTTCATAATTTAATTATCAGTTAATTAATTTTATTCAATTTTCATTTGATGTAGGAATCTCATCTGACAGTCAATTAGTGAAAAACAAATGATTGCATTTCAGTGAAATTTATAATAACAAATTAAAAAGTGGAAATTAGTTAGAATGAATATTTTCTAATTTTTAAAGCTCTAGTAAGACTGTTTTTAACTTATGAAATGATGCAACTTCCCTTCAGTGAGTAAATAAACTGAGGACCAAGCATGCTTGGGAATTTAACTCTGGGGATTCCATGTTAAGCTGTTAGACCTGTTTAATAATAAATTGGCATACATACTTAAAATCCTACACATTTATAACTTATACCTTTTTGTTACTAATTTCCTAATAATTTTCCTTTTTTATTCATAAAAAAAAAAAAAAAATCTGGAATTTTTTTCATTTGGCAGTGAATGCTGCTTAGATTCATTTATTCTGTTTTTGTGGAGCTCACATTTTAAATTGAATTTGCTCTAGGATACACTCCAACAACCTTCAGGATATTCAGTAATCCTATAAAACCTTCTGCAAAATGTATTACAGACATAAATATCCCAAATCTGAGGATTCAGAGCTCAACAAAGACATCTTTAGGTACATCTAACCAAAACTTATTGACCACCTAACTGAAACATGCGCCTTGCACCATAGGGCCATAGATCAAGAAAGCAGATGTGGGTAATGTTGGCCTTGACCCACATAGGGCTGTCATGCCACTGAATTTAATTTCATGATGTAAATACATTTTGATTTTAATTATAAAATACTAATAATAACTTATTATTTAAAATAATGTATAATAAAGATATGATTTTTTTTTATCTTGGTTCAGCAATTGCCATAAGACATTTATTATTTGAAATCTTCTTTATTCCAATTAAATAAAAAATTTTAGGAATTTCATAATTTATCAAATTGTTGATACAAATTCAAATTACTTCATTTTGTTTTTAATTCTGTAGCACTTTTAATATTTCACATTTATATTGGCAACATATATTCTGAGGATTAAATATTGCTTTTCATTAATTTTAGTTTTATGTAAATCAGTTGGTGCAATTGGTAATGCATCAATAGAATGTAGATATCCAATAATTTGTAGATGTCCTCATTTTCTAATTTATTAAAATGATCATATGAGATGGAAAGCAGGCCTGTAACTTTTATCAGGCCATTATTTGCTACAAGACTTGTATTGTCGATTTCCTCCCAAAAAATTAATTCATTAGCTTGTATAACTGAAACAATCATAACTACCCTGATTTGTTTCCAATTATCTCAGAGATGGTAGTGATTGGAGATATCTGTTTTACCTTCAATCGCAATATAGAACTGATTTGAAGAAAAGATACTGCATATTGCTGTAGCTTTAGAATTTATTTTGCTATCTGTTGCCAGTTACACCAAATTCTATATAATCGATTTATTGTAATTTTTTAATATTAATTTATAAATTTTGTTTTGGTAAAATTGTATTCTATTTCATGGAATATCTTATATAAACTTTGCAATTTTTAAGTTTTCCAATTTAGAGTTATTCTTTTTTCAGTTTTAGCGGGGAAAAGTCGAGAAATATCTGTATATTATAACATACTGGAAAGAATTATCGACGATGAAATGCATTTTAAAATTATTAAAAATCTGATATATTTTAAAATCAAATTTGGGTTTCAGATGTTTGCCAACCGCTTAAAACAATTTGGCATAAAACTGCGCTTGTAAAAAATCCCCATACCAAATTAAGTGCATTTACATCATTGCTTTATCGAGTTATCGCGTTTATATATCTAATCTAATCTAATACTATAATACGAGGAATGGTTGCCAAGTCGAAAATCGCCCCAGAATTAATAAACTCCAGTAAACTTGGGGGTCTGGGGTTTTTGGCCTCGAGGAATCGATTGGCGGCGGTTTTGAAGCGCTACGGTCGAACAGTTCGGAGTTACAGATAGGATATTTTCAAACTATTAGTTCGCCATAATGGCTACTTAAATTTTCAAGCGGTAACGTGCTGCCATCTATAGCCAATATGGCGAACTAATAAAGTTTTATGTTTATGCTGTTATAGGTTTATAATATGTTTCTTATGTATGTATATATGTTTGGATTTTCTAAATAAATTTGTCAAAAATATTGAACTTCAACACACTTCAGTCTTTACCTTTACTTTACCTTTGTATAGAATAGTTCCCTTTCCAAACTCTAACTTTGTTTAGAATAGTTTACAATGGTGCACTTTAACCGGTTATCTTTTCACCAATGGTTTCACAAATTTTCTTATGGCATGTATTGTTTTGATAAATCACAATTGAAAATTTAAATCTTCGAGTTAGCTTCGATACCTGTTTTCTCCGAGCGGAGCTCGGTCACCCGCTGATTTCTGAAAAAACATCGACAGACATTTCCACATTGGATTTGGTATATTAAAAAATATTCATTCAATCTAAATTCTTTGGTTTCATTTCTAGAAAATAATATAAAGACAAAGTTCATCAAATTTCGTAGTAATCATATTTTGAGTTATTTCATTTGAAGTGAACAAGAAATGAGTAAAAAAGTTTTAAGAAAAATGCATTTAAAGTATACAATAACTTATTTTAATAATAAATTGTGAGCTCACATACCTAAAATTCCCCATATTTATAGCCTTTTTTTTGCTAATTTCTTAATAATTTTCCTTTTTCATTCATTAAAAAAAATTCTGTTTTTGTCGAGCTCATTAAATGTTCTCACTGAATTTGCACTAGGATACATTCCAACAACCTTAAGGATATTCAGTTATCCTATAAAACCTTCGTTAAAATGTATTACAGGCATAAATATCCCAGAGGATTCAGAGCTCAACAAAGACCTGTTTAGGTACAAATTTCTACTAAACACCGTTAAAACTCTCATCGGTATTTTGCTATTTTCTAACCCAAACATTTTCCGTATATTTAAAGCTAAATTGGTGTATATACAAATTTTTAACATGCTTTGGGGCCCCTAAATCGGTATTTCCGGTTATTTAAGTGCCCACTTCCGGTTTACCGATTATTACGAAAATATTAATATTTTGACATCTAATTATAAGAGACAAAAGTAAACCTGCTTTGGATAGCTCAAAGACGGGTCTATCCAATGAAATAATTTTTTGAAAATGTTATTTTTTGCGAAGTTTAGTTTAGTTATATTATCGTCCTATTTAAAGCAACACTAGAGCTATTTTGGGACAGACCTCGTCATTTTGAACCACGTTCAGATGACGATTTAGACATCTGATCTGGTACTCCCCTCTCCACGCCATACCAGCGGGTATTTTTTGCAAAAATCGATCTTTTTTACATTTTCGGATACCTTAATGGTGACATAAAAAATGTACTTGGATGTGTAACTAACAAAAACAACTTAGTGACATATAAAAGAAGAAAAAACGAATACATATGGCAATAAATTATGAATCGTCAAAACTTCTCAATGAACTCCGTTCCAAAATATTTATCGGTTAAAAAGGTTAGAATACAGCAGAGTGGATTTATTCCGCCACTGATAATGATCAATAGCTGAGCAAGTCGTATGATGCTGGATTGTGATGTCATATCCGGTCTCTTAAACTGCTGTTTTTTGAAATTGAATCGGCACTGTGACACATCGCTGTGTGAGCATGAGTTCACTGCATTGTATACGAATATGATCTTTTCAAATACTCAGACGCTTGCATGTATTATATCAAGGGAGAAAAAATTCCTCATACGAATAAAAACAAATTCTTTTTTCACGATAAAAATGAAACAAAAACTTTTTTTTTTCATGATAGATTTAAAAAAAAAATTCGCGCCAAATGTTTTAACGCTTTTATATTTTTTCAGTTGTATTAAAGAAAGTTAGTTGAAAAATATTATATGGATTAATGAAATCTATACTTATAATAAAGCTCAATGTGTGTGTGTGTGTTGGCGCTCTACAGACCAGACCGTTGGACCTACAGCTACCAAATTTGGTACATGTATACCTTGGAGCTTGGGAATGTGCATCTCGGAGCCCTTTTTTCGAATTTTTAATTAGAATTTGAATTAATTAAAATTTAAGCGAAATTTCGACGATTTTTCGCTATAACTTCCGAAAATATGATCGCACAAACATGAGTTTTACATCAATTGAAAGATTAAAAAATTAGCTTTCTAATGGCCTCTTTGTTTTAATGTATAACTTAAGCTTCTATTTTTAACGAATTTTTAAAGAAATATTTTAACCATGTTTTACAACAATATATTTCGGACAAAACAATAAAATTTAATCTGCAGGAGCACGTCAAGGGGGAAAAATTAGGTTTTATCGGCATGTTGCCATCCTATTGACGGAAGTTCAATCTAAAAAAAAAAACAACTATCATTACAAATTAAATCTAAAGAAATGCAACTTTTAGCACGTGACTGGATAAAATAAGAGAAATATAATATGTGACATTTTCTAAAATAAATAATGAACGAGCAAAGGGAAAAAAATAGCTTTTATTAAAAAATAGCTTTTATAGCAAATTCAAATTAAAAAATAAATTAACTATGACTGCAAATTAAATCGAAAAAAAAAATGTAACATTCACCACGTGATTGGATGAAATTAAATAAATATTAAATGTTATGTTTTCTAAAAAAGAAATACAATACAAAGGTTTCTATGATCGTTTGCAACATCTATATCATTAATTTAGTAAATCAGTGTTACGTGACTTTCGAAGTTTAAATATATCTGGCAGAGAAATTATAAAGAGAGCAAGGCACATAAGTATTTAATTGAAAATCTTAGACCCCATTACTCTTGGCGAACCAGCTGGTCGCCAAAGGCGTCTAGTTTTTAATAAATTGACTTTTTTTCATATCAATAAATAGTTTGAACTTAACAACTTTTTAATTTTCTTACTTAAGAAATATAATGAAAGTATTGTAACTGTCAAAAAAAAAAAAAAAAAAAAGTGGAACCTCAGATTTCGGTTTGAGATCTCACTGAGTTCGAAATACATCTTTGGCATTATGTCTGTCTGTTAACACAATAATTAATAAACACTTTGGACAAAAGAATGAATACATACGTTCTTCATACCGAGTTTAGTTTAGTTTAATTATTTTAACGTCCCGTTGTAAAGCAACACTAGAGCTATTTTGGGACGGACCTCGTCACTTTGAACCGTGGTCAGATGACGAGGACGACAGCTGAGCTGGCACACTCCTCTCCACACCAGCGGGATGACGTGTGGCCTGACAGATTTAACGTGCAAGAGACCCCCTTACACGACGGTTCTTCGGTGGAATCGAGTCTCGAACCTCAAACTCTCCGGCTCCGAAGCCGAGACCTTACCACCAGACCACTGCGGCCCCATCATTTTCCTGGAGTAATTAATAGCAAAAACAAAATCACGTCTCATTAAATGCATATGCAAATGTTCGGTTTTTTTTTTCTAAAAATTTAGGGCCCCAAATGGTTTCTTGCACCCGGGCCCCTTCATAGAGAAGGTCGGTTCTAATGATGACGAAAACAATGAATAAGACGAATGTAATTTGTGACGATTTACTATATCGTCTTGTCACCAACATTGTACATTATCGATTAAACAAGGTTTTTTTTTCTATATTTTCTACCTATTTCTATTACTCAATCTCACACAGTTTTATTACGTCAGAATTATTGTGTAAGATAATTAATTTGATTAAATAAATAAGGTGCAACTCGTTGATATTTTTAATGCCAAACAATAATGTTTGATTTCATAATTAGCAGAAAAAAAATCATTTTTAATCTCTTTACAAATCCTTTTTTCTTATGCCATTTCGAATATACATAAAGCTCGACCTGTGTATTCCTTTGAGACATTTCCTGCAACCATCCTTAAATATTAATTTTCCTTCCTTTCAAAAAAAGTATAACTGAATTAGTTGTGAAAACGAATTCCGTATTGGGTAACCATTTATATGAAGGTCACAAGTCGTCTTGGCTACTCAATAAATCACTCTGTTTAATTATTTCCTCTTCAGAACTTGAAATTTTGTTTCGTTTAGATCCCCTCCCCTTGTTGATTTGCATATTCAATCCTATTTTTTTTTAATGTTTTAAATTCATTGCTTTAATGAAGTTTAATATAAGGTATATAATCTCAAATATAAGGTATATTTTAGTAACTAATATCGGACAAACTACGACCTATATGCCTTCCGGTCAATATCTATACTTATAATAAAGCTCAATGTGTGTGTGTTGGCGCTCTACAGACCAGACCGTTGGACCAACAGCTACCAAATTTGGTACATGTATGCCTTGGAGGTCGGGAATGTGAACCTCGGAACACTTTTTTCCAATTTTTAATTAGAATTAATTAAAATTTAAGCGAAATTTCGACGTTTTTCCGCTATACCTTCTGAAAATATGATCGCACAAACATGATTTTTACATCAAGTTAAAAATTAAAAAAAAACTAGCTTTCTAATGGTATCGGTGTTTTAACATATAACTTAAACTTCTATTTTAAACGAATTATTAAAGAAATGTTTTAACCATATTTTCAACAATATATTTTGGATAAAACAATAAAATTTAATCTGCAAGAGCACATCAAAGGGAAAAAATTAGTTTTTATCACCGTGTTGCCATCATTTTGACGGAAGTTCAAAATTTTAAAAAATCAACTATTACTGCAAATTAGTCTAAAGAAATGTAACTTCCAGCACGTGACTGGATAAAATAAAATAAATATAAAATGAGATATTTTCTTTAAAAAATGCAAGGCAAAGGATTCTATGATCGTTTGCACTATTTAAAACATTAATTCAATAAATTATCTTTATTTATACAGGATTGAATTTATACAGGATATGCATTCAAATTCCTTTCCAATGGCCAATTTTTAAAATATTATTAATAGACATATATATTGTTTAATACTATTAATTTGATCTAATTGATGTAAATAATTACATTTTATGTAGCTTGAGTCAAAGAATGCATTTATGAATAATGAGTTTTAGATTTCTTCATACTTCGCTCTGACAGCCATATTTTACAAAATATTTTTTTTAACATTTTAAATAAAAGTTGCTACATCAATCAGTCTTCAAAATCAATCATTAAAACTGACTGATTTATAAAATTAAGGAATATTATTAGGAAAACGCGTTCTTTTAGAACTTTCAGTCCATCATCTTAAAGAAAATATTAATTTCAGGCCAATCAATGCCCGGAATTACTTCAAAGCTAATGAATATGTGATTTAATTGAAAATTTTAGAATGCATTATTCATGGCGAACCAGCTGGTCGCCAAAGGCAGCTAGTATAGCATACAATCGAGTACATTTATTTCTGTCATTAAGGGTAGGAGTCGTTGATGGAATGCATTCAAGCAGCATTCGTTAAAGGCGGCTAGTTTTAAAATAATAGTGCAGTCAAAACATCGTGATTTAAAGTAGTGTGGTCGAAAGATCGCCAAGATTTTAATTCTGTCTGGGTAGATTATTAAAATCAATAAATCATGCCAATTTAATTAAACTACATTTAATGACATTATAGGTTATGATTTACAAGGGGACAAAACTATTTGGGACAATAACATTTAACATATTTGCATTAAAATAATACTCGGGGACTACATCATGCTTTACGCTCGCTTCCAAGACAAGGACAGATTGTTCATGGCAGCGGCTGATCGAGGGCCGAGGAAAACAGCCACGGTTACAGTAGATTATAAGATTTATTTTATGAAATGAATCTCGGTTTCATTCATCATGTTAAAGTTAGAGAATTTATAAAATAACATCATTTTTAATCCATATTTGAATTTTATAATTTTAATATATAACTTTTATAACTTAATTGGTTTTCCTAAATTTTTCATATTTCTAATTTAAAACATTTTGCACATGACATTAGAATTTCAGGAAAACTTTAAAAACTTGAAATTATGATATAGTCTGATTTTGATATATTCGCAGGCTTGAGGTCAGAATTGCACAACATCAAGCGAGTCTCTTTTAATAATTTAGGAGAAGAAAATGAATCAAAATGTGTCAGATTTTTTTGGATTTTGCTCCAAAGAATGTGAATGAGAATCTATGCTAATATTCTAAATGTGAAAGTTTGGATGGATGTTTGTGACTCAATCACGGAATGGGATGAGATTTCGCCCAGAGATGGATTAGAGTCAGGAATAGAACAGAGGCTACTTTTTATGCCGGTTCATTGAGGGGTTCATTTTTTTATTCATTGAAAACTCACTTTCGAGCCAAAAAGATGAGGCCAAATCCCGACAAAGTTGAGGAAGGCTTCGGGTTGTTTTTCCCAACAGCAATCCGGTTAGGCTTAGCAGAATTTCGACAGATTATTTCAAATGATTCTGTTTATTTTCTTTGTGTTTGATGTAGGTTAAATCAAATGTTGTTAAAGTATCGATTTTTCGGTTTCATTCTGAAGTTCTTTCAAATGAAAAGAAAACAGAATAAAGAAAATAAAAAACTTCTAACTTGCGTGTTATGTGCTTCATGTATGTGCATGGGAAAGTCAGACATGTGCGTTATGCCAACTGGCGTTGATGTTCGCGCGTGATTATTGACAACTGTTTTTTCATTTAAATGAAAAGTTTAAAAATGATGTGTATAATACTGTTGTAGGCATCTCCATCTCGATGAAGAAATAAAATGGATTTGACCTGATTTTAAAGAAACACGCACTTGATTTGCTGTTTTGTTTTATTTTGGGCACACAATTTAAATAAATTGTTTTTAAGTTAGTTATGTGTTTTTGTTATTAAATTGCATTTATATTACATATTTTTCGTATATGCCTATACTTTTGAATGGATCTTTTTTAGGTTAGGTTTCATTTTCTTTTATTCCTCATTATTTGATATCCACTCAACCAGAGTCGCGAGTCTATCAATGAAGAGAAGCAGGTGGGGGGTATACACCGATTTCAACACATCCTATTTAACGTCTCTGGAGATCAATTGACTCTCCTGGAAAAGTAGTTAAATTTAATTTCAGTAAAATCATTCAGATTTACTTTCAAGCATACCACCAGACATTAGAACCGCATCATTTTAAATGTCTCTCATATGTTTTGTGTAGAAATGCCTTTCTAATGGAAGCCAGTCTCATCGGACATTTAAAAAAATAGCGAAATTCAAGTCGAATTTGCCATTAAATTGGTATTGTTAAAAAGCCAACTTTTAAAATGTAAAATTTAGTTTTCTGGATTATTAATTTTGTATTTACCTTTTTCTTATGTAAAATTCATATTTTCCGAATATATTTCAGGAAAATGCAAAAATCCACTTAAATTTTCAATTAATTATGTATATGTCAGTAGGCGGTCTTGTGATTACAATGACAATTTTATCTTAAAATTTTGTTTTCAATCTGTCGAAAAAACGCCGAGAAAAATACATATTCAATTTTATGGTTCTTAGTATAAACTGCGTGTCAGTGATTAATCGCCAAAGATCGCAAGCTGAATTCATACAAAAATCAATATTTCGTATCTATTATTCGACAATGGCATGCAGCTAGAAGACAAATACTTATTTTTTTAAAACTACTATAATACCAAATGCACCGGGAATTTCTTCTTCCTACATCTGACACCAAAATGTTACGAATCTGTAATTTTGCTTTCTCGCACGAAAAATGTCATCGTACAGAAGACAGATTTACAGTCATATATATTGAATGATGCCCGGGTGTGACGTCAGTGATCCTAGAGTTGACGACAATTATACAAAAACAGCAAACTTGCTTGGCGACAAAGGACACTTTTATACCTCTCTAAAATACATTCGTATCTTGAGAGAGAATGTCAGCAGCTAAAGAGACAGAACTACATTGTATATTAGACTGATTTTTGGTTTAACAATGTGACTTCTGCTCTGTTGTTGGAACTCAAAAATTAAAATTCTTTTTATATCTTCCTTCCTGATGAATTGTTTAAGAAAATTCAGTGAGAAATTTTCGAACTAAAAATATTCCGTTGTTATATTCTAATTAATTTTTTTATATGAGTAAAAAAAATGGGTACTTTTCCGTTATACCGGAGTAAATCTCGCCAAGAAAACTTTTGGATAATAGCACACAGTCGCCATTTTGGCGCAGACGACAAAATTTCTTTAAAAATGTAGCGGCAAAAGGTTACCGGCGGCGATATTCCTTTTGGCGTTGATTGCATCATTATTGGCGACTTTTCACCTGCGCCAGTATAATTGAAAAGTACCAAAAAATGAAAGAAAAGAAAGAAATATATATATATATATTATTAGTAATATGTTTAAGCATATTATTGCTACAAAGGAAATATTCAATTCCTTACTGTTGATAACGCTTTTGAATGCGCACTTCTTTTCAAAAATAAATCCATTTAAGTTATATTTATTCACCTTTGACTCCTTGTTTCTTCCTCCGCTTGCATATTGAATTTTAAGACGCATGCATATGACACATATGTGCGTTTCACAACGAACACGTCTTTGAAAATGAATTTTCAGACATGTTATTATATCGAGATCAGCATTTGTAACAATCGTCCGAAAGTATCCATGTACAGTCGATATATCCATATATATAGAGCCTTCATATATTAAAAAGTTGTATAGATAGAACTAAATAATAAAAAATATATAATGTTAATTATTTAAAAACTTTCATTTCCAATTTTTATCGCTGGAAAACAAATTTTTTGAACTCGACCAATTTTCAGATGGGGAAAAAAAAAACATTTTTTTAAATTTTGACGCATGCGTCCTTTGACAATTTCGTGATTGTTTGAAACCAATTTAAACTGGTTAATGACTTAAATTAATTAAGATAATTCATAATAGTTAAAAGGATGTATAATTTAGAAATCAAATTGTAATTTTAGTTGGCGATAAATCGGCAAACAGGACAACCATCTGCATTATTTTCTAATAAACCTAATTTAATTAGTTGAAATTATCTCTGAACCAACAATCTTTATCGATTAAACAAACAATATTTTAACTTGTTTGATTTATCTAAAAAAAAAAAAAAAAACGTTGCGTGAGTAACATTTCTTTATCTTGCATACAGCCGACCACCCCGACACCACTGAGCGTAGCAATATTGGACAATAACACTGTGATTTCCAAGGGGAAAATTAAAACAGCAGACGATAAATAATTCTTAAGCTATAGAGTGGAAGCCGACTCCAAAATAAAACTACATCAGCAACCGATAGTTATCTAAAAAACTTTGTAATTATCTTTATTACTGTTTTGTGAAGGCCAAATCCAAAATAAAACTACATTAGTAGACGAAAGATATTTCAAAAGATATAGTGTGAAAGCCTACTCCAAAATAAAAAAGCAATAAATCGCCAATTTATTGACTCTGCATTTTGAGACTTCAACTAGTTGTTGCCTTGAAATCGTTTCAAAAACCTCAAACAAAAACCGCATCAAGTTCACATATGATTTTTTAAAAAAACTAGATTTTCATCAGAAACCGATTTTTTTTGTATCGTGTTAAAGTTAGATATTCTAAATATTATTTATTCTTTCAACTATTAAATATTAATTTTACTAATTACAAATTATTCTATTAATTTTAAATTTTTTCTATCAATATATTAAATAATTTATTTATTTTGTTCATTATTATTACTTTTATTTATAGTATGATATAACAAAAATTTTAATAAAAAAATTAGGTCAATGAATTAGTGTTCAAAAACAAACATGCGTTTCGTGTTTTTTTTTTTTTTTTTTTTTTTTTTTCTTTTTCTGCTCTGGAAATTCACTGAAGAATCGAAGATTGTTTACGAAAAAGTAATAAACACAAGCCGATGAGTCATATGTTTCCCTTATCTTGTGTTCTGCGAATCTTTATCCTAACTTGGAATCGGATATTTACTTTGAATTTCGTCTATCTTCATTACTGCTAATATTTTTCTAGCGTGAACATGACCTACAAAGGAAAATCTGAAAAAGTTCAGCTATTAAAAGCATAGAAAACGTATTAAAAACATAAAAGTTTTGTTTCGCTAAATGAAAAGGAAAATAATTAATTTAGTTAAAAAAATTGTGTTCAAAACGGTAGTAATGATCACTTTGATTTTTAAAAAATTGCAAATTAAGATGTTTGTTTTTTATATGGAAAGCAGTTGCATTCGTGAATTCTTATAACGATATTGAATTTAAAATTGTTAATAAGTTTATGTTTTCGGATTCATTTATATATATATATATACACTGAAGTGACAAAAGTCATGGGATGACTGTTAATATCGTGTCGGTACTCCTTTTGCTCGGCGAAGTGCAACAACTCGACGTGCCATGGAGTCCACAAGTCGTTGGAAGTCCTCAGCAGGAATATTGAGCCATGCTGTCTGTATAGATGTCCATAATTGTAAAAGTGTGGATGGTGCAGGAGTTTGGGCACGAACGGACCTTTCGATGATGTCCCATAAATGCTCGATGGGATTCATATCAGGCAATCGAGGTGGCCAGATCATGCACTGGAATTGTCCGGAATGTTCTTCAAACCAATCGCGAACAGTTCTGGCCCGGTGACATTGCGCATTGTCATCCATAAAAATCCCATCCTTGTGTGGGTACGTGAAGTCTATGAATGGCTGCAAGTGATCTGCAAGCAGCTGAACATAACCATTTCCAGTCAATGATCGGTTCAGTTGCACCAGAGGACCGAGTCCATGCCATGTAAAAACAGCCCACACCATTATGCAGCCACCACCAGCTTGAACAGTGCCTTGCTGACAGTTTGGGTCCATGGCTTCGTGGGGTCTGCGCCACACTCGAACTCTACCATCAGCTCGTAACAACTGAAATCGTAACTCATCTGACCACGCCACGGTTTTCCACTGGTCTAGGGACCAGTCGATATGCTCACGAGCCCAGGAGGGTTGCTGCAGGCGATGTCGTGCTGTCAGTAAAGGCACTCGAGCCGGTCTTCTGCTGTCATAGCCCAAGGAAGACAAATTTCGCCGCACAGTCCTATCGGA
>JAPMOQ010059770.1:186873-204081 GCA_026543055.1 Argiope trifasciata
TATATATATATAAAAGGGGTAAATCACAGTGTTCATGGCCGGCCTTGCTTTAAATCCACTATTTTATGCGGCTGGAAAGAAGATTCCAGGTTTATGCAAGAAAGTTTCGGAGAGAGATCTCTCGCTGGTTTTTAATCGAGACAACAAGTATTTCTTTGCTGTTTAATTGTTCTCTGTTTCATAAAATTATATTCCCTGAAATATGTTACCCTCTCTGAGAGTGAATTTCCTTAATTGAACAGGCAAAACTATTCTGTATATTAGAACTGATCTTTGAATGAATTTGCCTAGCGAATGTCTGAACATGACTTCCGTTTAATAATTCTAGTCCCTTTTTGAAGCTCAATTTTTGAAGCTATATTGAATTAAATTAAGATATTTTATGAGAGAAAGTTTCGGAAAGTTCTCTCTGATTAGTTTTTAAAATGTTTAGATTTCTTCTAGTTTTAAAAACAAATTGTTGAAGGAAAATGATTCAGAAATTAAAACTGTTTTGAATCGTCCTATAAAATGTGCAATTTAATCGTTTTTGATGTTTAAATAAATCAGATAATCAAAACTTACTTAATTACTATCAGAAAAAAATAATTATGTAAAAACAGTGATTGCAAAATCGACTATAAATCGCCATCTTTATAGAAAAATGAAATATTACAAGTCAAATAAAGAGACATACAAAAGCCATTCTTCCTCATTCCGCAGTAGACAATGTCTGAAATAGTAATTTATTTAATCGATTTAAATATTTGCGAAAACGTTGAACATACAGAAATTAGTTGCAAAAAAAAAGCTAAAGTTTTCATCTCAACAAATATTTGCAATCACTCTTTGTGTCAAAGAAATGATTTTTAGCAACGCAAGCTTTAAAAAGTAAAAGAATGTCACGCTTGAGCAAGATTTTCCGTGATCTTCACGCACCTTTTTCTCTGACAAAAGGACGTAAAAACTGTAAACAACTTTGTTTTAATTATTTTCCTAGAAAAACGGCCCTGAGTCGCATTGCGCAATTCGATTTTTATTGCGAATAACTGAATTCAATTTCCCCCTTTCCATTTTTCATAATTGTTTACATGTGGCTTGAACACTGATTTGTGATGGTGAAGAAGGGTTAACAATGTTTCATATTTCCGAGTATCTACTATAAAAAATTATATCAGCTTTGACTGATAAAGGAAAAAAATACATGTTCCTAAAGGGTAATTACATTTGACCTAGTGTCTTTACACCTGTGGATATCAACCAGCTTATTTTGATGAAGGTCAGTCAGGAAAGTTTAATACTAAAAAAAAATTCCTTTTATCTTTTAGGGCAGGCAGTTGTACAAGTTTTTCTGTATTGGAAGAACCGTGTGAAAAAGACACCTCAATGTTGACGGCGCATCCCGTAACATTACTGGCATGAATAAAATATAACATCAAGGGCCTTGACCATATTTTGATTTCAACAAATCAGTCAGGAAGCCATGCGTCAGGAAATTTAACCACTTGTATCAGGAAATGTATGCAGAGGTGATTTTGTTCTGTAAAAAAAAAGAGCAGGGAAAGGCAAAGAGAATCGTAATGATTTTTACTTTTCTATTTCTTAATGAAGAATGCACAACGTCCTTGAAATGACTTAAATAAGGTCTTGGAAAATCTTTTTCTCATGACGTCCTTTCAAGAGCGAAGAAAGAACGAAAAGAGAGAAAAAGGTTTGGCTATTCCTTAATAGGAAATTGCGGAAGAAAATAGAGTAACAGCTGATGCCTAGTGAGAATCAAGTTAATTGGAAATTAGCATATAAATTTGCATTATTCTTTCTTTATACTTTTCTCTTTTCTTTTAAATTTTTATATTTTCAAACTAATCATCTGCAATCTCAATACTCTTTGCGGTATCTGTCGGTTATAACGGTGACCAAAAAGAGCCAAGGAAAAATTTTCCCCATATAGCGATTTTAGTCGTCAAACCATATAGTATGATTTATTTCATTCGAAGAAGTTACTTTGTAGATAAGAAAATAAATATACACATAACTTTTCAAACTTCATTTTTTTTAGTCAAACCTCGACAACCAGCCGGATAATTTCCTGGTATGGACATGATTAGATTTGACAAAATTAAACATTTTATAGCATGAATTATCAAAGTTATAAATGCAATTTAACAAAGAAAGTGAGGTAAATGACCATACTTTATAACATGTTGCACTAACATATTATAACACTTGTACTAAACTGTAATATATTTGTAAATGTATATTTCAAAACTCATCAATTGTTCTAGAAATTTCTTCCTGGTTTCTTTCCATCCCGCTATTACCTTTCAGAACATTCTTTTAGTTCTTTATCATGTTGAGATCCCCTCAATCATCCCCAGTTGGCTAACCTTGTGAGCAAAGAGTAAAAAATGTCAGAATTAATTTATAAGTGAAATTTTTCATGTCAACCCCCCCCCCTCCAAATTCTATAAACATATGTCCAGTAAAAAAAAAAAAAAAAGGTAATACAGCGGCATGTTTTTCTGTCGAGACAATTACTTACCATCGATAGAACAGCAATTTTTAACTTTTCTCCGCATGTGCTACCTACTGGCCGAGTGCAAACCCAGCATAATAGATAGCGTATTCGAATTTTATTTTTATAATTTGCCGAAATTCGCCATTCCAAATACTAAATTTCTGTTGTTCTCAACTCAAAGCGTTCTTCTATTATCGTGTTCACACAAACTGATTGATAGAGAGACAGAAGCAATGCCGAAAATCTATTTTTCTAATTTAGGGAGATGGGGAGAAACTGCCTTTAACTTTCTCATATATGTATATATAGGAAGTATTGTTATCGTTTAGAAATTCGAACTCGAGATTTTGACTATCTGTAGTGGAAGCTTTATAAGCCAGATAACATACTCAAGACGGAGAGATCACTTTTAGTCTTGTGGTCATGTTATCTGGCTACCATCCGTGAGGTTCCAGGTTCGATCCTACCTATCGCTAATAGCAACATATCCTTTACTTTTCACACCTTCCTGGATTAGAAAAGTACATTTTTGGAAAACATTTTCTATCTGTTTCGTCTGCCTTGGACAAAGATGTCCAAAAATGCTTTGAACTAGATGGATGAAATTTGTGTTCTGTCTTTATACCGAATTTGTAGATTCTTATAGAATTCTGAGCAAAACCAACTAAGAAAAGTCTATACATCAGTCCGGCTGTTCGAATATAAGTAAAAACAACTACAAAACGATAAAGGGTTGATAGATGAAATTCGGTAAACAGATGTAACATCTATTGTGTAAGCACTTATCAGTTTTTTTAGCCATATCTATCAAGGAATTCACCATCTCCTGTCTCTACTTTCAGAAACGTGCAAGCACTATAACTCAAAAACACACTGTCTGAAATATATGAAATTTGGTTTGTAATTTTGTGGCTACAAGTGCTTTTCGGAGTTCAATTTTTGTTTTAATTGGTTGGGAAGAGCGTGTCTAAAATCCAAATTCGATTTTCGTATGCTATTAACCGTATGGTATAGATTAATTACCAAAACACTTTCATAAAAATACTTCTTAAATATTGTATTGTAAGTTTTCTGGAGCAAGACAAAACCTAAGACTGGCTCTCCAAGCCTTCATATAAAGTGGCCTTTAGATTTTCATCAACTTGTTTCCACCAGAAGTGCTCTTGAAAATTTTTGTATATTTATTATTGACACCTGCTAAATTTTCTTTTACTTAACTTAAATTTTCTTATTTTATTCTTATATTAATCTGTCGTAACTGTTAAATGTTCTTTTGTTATGTGTTGAATACTTAATTTTGTAAGCCCCGTCTGATACCTTGCGGTGCACGGGGGTTTTATAACTGTTTCAATTTTTTAAAATGGATCCTAGTGCCATGCATGGTATTCTCTGGGATAATGCATTTCTTAGAGACTATTAAGAGAAGATTTGAGCAAATCACTCCAGCTGTTTTTTTTTTTTGTGAGCAAAAGGCAATTTTCAATTAAATCCACCCTATAGCTTCTCCATGGCCCTGAAGGCCGTAAGCAGAAAAGTCACCTATCTCAAGCAGTACTCACTGGCTTGGGCTACCTTGAACAAAACACCTTTCAAGGTTGAAAGAGGCAATAATCAAGGTGCTTCCCACCGAGTTTAGGTGGTCTTTCATCGAGAAACAGCGTTGCAACCAAACATATATTTAATTTCCTTACAAAACACATTTATTGCATTTTGCATTAATGATACATGTTTAATAATTATGCCCAAACAAAAAAAAATTGAGATTCGAATCTCTATTCCGAAACATCGTATTATGACGATCTTCTAGGCTCGATTTTTCGATCTTTATTTTGTTTTTAAATGTTGCTCTTAATTATATAGCAGTGATAATAAGCATAAAATATGTATTTAACACAATCGCAATATGCATGCGTATAAAGGCAGTTACTAAAACAGTGAAAAATACTGTGACCATATAAAATATATAGTTTTAATAATATAGTTTATATATAGTTAAATATAGTTTATTTTTACGCTTTTGAAAAGTTTCAGAAACCGTTTACAGAGAAATATAATTAATATCGCTGAATAGCTAATTTTTAAAAATTTTTAGAATGTTGTAAAAATAGCCTCTGTGCTATAATATGTTTTAAAGTTATTGAAAAAAAACATTAACGTTTAGGTTAATTTTCAATTAAAAATCTGATATAAATTCTAAAATTTCTTTCTTTGTGTGCATCTATTACCAAAGAAATAACTTTTGCTCAAATATTAGTGTATGCAGTGTCATACTTTGAAATGATATACATGTAGAGATTTAATTACGGCTATTACCATTCCACATTTAGTTTTATTTTATTGTAATAGATGACACCATGGGTTCTACTAAAGGCACCGTGGGTCCAAAGTCTAAGACACGTGACGTCAAGTTTTAGAAAAACGATATGTTGGCATTCCCTCGCCAGACAGCGAGAGAGTAAGTCATTTTCGATATCATGGTTATTTAATATGCTACGGTGGTACATAGTTTTGCCATGGGGCGTTTAGTTAGGCTTCCCCCTTGGTATCATCTAAATATTATATTTTTATCTCTATTGCAAATAGCCTGTTCTATCCTAATTGTTACTGTCTTTTCTTTAAAATATTCTTTGCTGTAAATAAATTTAACATTTTTATTTAAAAGTTTCTTCTCTTTAATCAGCAACAATGGACACTGATCTAAATGAGGTTGAATGGGCCTTTTGTCCCAACCATTCCTACATACATATTACCCATGTATTAAAAAAGTACTACTGGTATCTCATTTTATCTAATTATTTTCACGGTGTGTTGTATTGCAATATCAATAGTTATCTAACTTAATACTTTTTTACTCAAATCTTGATTTGCTAGATCTAGTAATAATGACCACAATAAAGTTCTGCAGTTTTGAGCTGGTCAAATCTTTATTTTGGTCAAAAATTGACTATAGACTTATTATCCCATTAAAAAGAAACGCGACATCTTTCTAAGCTGTAAGCATGGATTTGTGACAAACATTGGAATTTAATAGGATTGAGTCATCTCATAGGCTTGAATTTTCATACAAGACTATTTTTCTCATCTATTGCCATTACACGGCAAAGAGAGCTTTTTGCATTACCATCGTGGGTACAATAAATTACAAGCAACTAAATAATTCGTTTTTTGTTTTCGACGTAGTTCGAACATCTACTCTAAATATTATTTAATTGATGATTACATAAACTTAACCGTTAGTTCTGCAATCGTATGGTAATGATTTCTTAAGCATAACACATCATTATCATGAAACACTGATAATGATAGTCATTATTAATGTCATTGGGTCTGAATAACTAATTCTAGGAGATACTCTTCTTCCTAAGCGAAACCAGATGCAAATATAAAATTTAACTCCCTGAATATTAAAACCCACTTCTGGAATTCAAGGACATTTAATGAAAATCGATTCAACTTGCGGTTGTATTTTTTATTGCTTTCATTTTTCTTTTCTTCTTTTTCCCGAACCATTCCAAAATGTGAGCATCAAGAAAAACATCGTGAACATCGAATACAGTGAATGCCACTTCGATTTTGACTTAATATTTTAAATAGGATTTTTATAAAAATAAGTACAGAAAAATCACTTTCATTTGCAAAACTTAGAATACTCAATCAAACTGATGGAATTAAGCAACTTATGATATGGGTAAATACGAAATTTCGTTCTTATCCCCAAATTTTGGAGAAAAGCATCGGGTCGGTTAGGTCAAATACCACATTGTCATAACAAGCCGAATATTTAGCACTTTCGAATGAAGGCAGAAATGTGCGCCTTTCGTTGTGAACGAGCACCGTTAAAGTGAAAGGACGACTTTTTCTCGAAGACACACTACACAACTCTTTTTAGGAAGCTCATTCATCCATCCGCAACTCAGAATTCAGATCCGAATCAGAGACTGACTCATCCCTTATTCTGTACCCCCAGAGGTTATGGGAACTTGGAGGACTTTGCAGTCACGACCTATTGAACGTGCCCCAACTGCCATTAGCCAACACGGCGGTCTTTGGCCTAGACAAGGACAGTACTCGCTACCTTTCGATTACGAGACTGACGCTCTACCAACCAGGCTACCACGGTCAAGAGAAAAGCGTAAAATATACAAATACGCCCAAACAAAATACCAGAAGCTGTTGTGTTCGTTGATACAGCCGGAAAATTAATCGTAAAACATCCATTACCCAAGAATACTGTTATGGGGAAATTCGCCTTATGAAAATTCAAACGGTCTCATTAAAAGATAACGATACTTTTATTCTTCACTAGTTATTACCTGTGACTTCGTTCACATGGAAATTTTGATGTATATATATGAAAACTGACGGTCTGATCAGCAGCTGGCTGCCTAAAATCGCCTACGAGCAAAAAGACAAAGCCGCCCATCTCTGCTTGGTTGCCGCGGCCTTATCACACTGCAAAATATCTTCGGCACTTTCCGTCAGCAAACGACAACGAAAGTGACGTCACTTCAAAGTTTTACATGATTTCGTTTGCGGACAATATTTTCGATGGCATTTTTGAGCTGGTTAGAAAAAGTTGTCGATTATGAAACTTGCTTGACCGGTTTTTAAGGGTAGAAATCAAAAAGTGCTGACGAAATTTCACAGTGTGATAAGGCTTTAACAGGCTGGGATTTAACGCCTATATACTCTCTCGTCCCATACTATTAACTGGCACTGGTACAAAAGTATTCTTCAAACCGCTGCTTTTGGTGATGTTGCATATTGAGGTTTGTTCCCTTGCAAGAGTAAGTGGCAATTTGGTAATGGAAAGTGCAGTCCAGCCACTATTAAGCAAAGCTATAGCAGAGCGGCCCTTGCAGAGTTGGGCTAGAAGAAGATTCAGCTCAAACGTCTTTTCCGTAACCCCGTGGTGGTGGTGTTGGCGGAATTATGCCAATGTGTATGTTGAATTCCGCCAAGGATCAAACCTGCGATGTTTGGGTTTGAAGTTAAATTACTTATCCATTCGACAAAAGCGTACGCTGATGTCTAGCTGCTGTTATTGGCTTATCAAGATGTCACTACAATACTCCCCTACCAGTAAGTCCTTAGAGACGAACGATTTTTATAGCGCCAAGTGAATGAAGAGAGTTGCTGCTGCGTCAAGTGAACTTGGCGACTTTGTGTTGGTTGCATTTGCTGCAGGTAAGTGGCGCCATGATAGCTGTTTGAACGCTCATAGTCCGAGGTCACCAATGTGGCGATGGTGTTGGCGCAGTTGTGCAGGTTGAAATCCGCCAAAGATCGAACCTGCGATGTTTGGGTTTGAAGTCCAATTGCTTATCCATTCCACAAAAACGAACGCTAGTATCTGTTACTGGCTTATTAAGATGTCACCACAATACTTACTCCCCTACCAGGGAGTCTGTGGAGACGAACAATTTTTTTTAGCTGCAAACGTTATGGCGAGCGAAGAGTGTTGCTGCTGCTTCAAGTGAGTCTGACGACTTTGTGTCGGTTGCGTTCGCTGCGGGTAGGTGGTGCCATGACAGCTGTTTGGACGTTCATAGTCCGAGGTCACCAATGTGGCGGTGGTGTTGGCGGAAGTGTGCCAATGTGTAGGTTGAATTCCTCCGAGAATCGAACCTGTGATGTTTGGGTTTGAAGTCCAGTAACTTATCCATTCGACAAAAGCGAAGGCTGATGTCTAGTGGCTTATTAAGATGTCACCACACCCCCTGGTGAGTTAATAAAGAATAATCCCTCCTTTCCATTATTTACTCGGTTCGGACGTTGCTGGTAAGTAATCGTAACGTAATTTCATTGACCTGCTCTTCATAAACAGCGGTGTTGCTCCTTCATAATTTCGCTTGTAATTCCCCTTTTCGTTGCAGTGAAGGAAGGCCGAAATCAGCAAGACATTTTCTAGATATGGAAATCATTTCAACCTCAATCTATGCCAAATATCTGGTAATGATTAGTGTGGAATTAATCTATTCATTATTTGTTTGTTCAACTTTTCTGTATTTTGTTTTGGCAAGTGTAATAATTTGTATCGTATCGTATTGTTTGTATCGTTATCGTTGTTGTATATATATTCGAATTTCTTCTAGGTAGCTTTGCTTTCGTAGTAATAAAGTGATGAAGGGACGGTGTATTTTTTGTCGTATCTAACATAATGGTGACCACCGCATGTGATTAAAAGCGCATTTCTTCTGAAACGTAAGGTAAGAAAGATTAATTTGTTTTAGAAGTTGCTAGTTTGTTTCGAAATGGATACCGCTGTTAAAAAACGTACGCCACTTCGGGCTTTATTTACTAAGTATTATAGGGCTTTGATGTCTCTTCTTGATACGCAAAATGCAGATTTTAAAGATGTTGAAGTAAAATTTCCCTCTTTGGAAAGAACTTATAATAATTTAAAAGTTATTGATGATGAAATTCTGCAATTGCTTTTAGAAGAAGATAGCGAAAATTATTGTACAGAATATGAAGCAATTGAAAATTATGCCGAAAATTTTGATAATGCAAATATTAGTGTTAAGCATTTTTCTGAAAAATTGATTGCTCAACAAAGTTTTGTTTCGTTAAATACGGAATGTACGAAACTTCCGAAAATTGAACTTATGAAATTCGGAGGAGAAGTGAAAGATTGGCTTTCGTTTTGGAGCCAGTTTGGAAGAATACATGAAGATAAACAATTGGAGCCTGTCGATAAATTTCAATATTTGATTCAATGTATGTCTCCTGGTACTAGAGCCAAAGAAATAGTTGATAGCTATCCTCCCACTACTGATAATTATTTGAAAGCTGTGTAAAGTTTAAAATCTAGATTTGGAAGAGAGGAATTGCTAATAGAATTTTATGTACGGGAGCTTTTAAGTTTGGTAGTAAAAAATGTCACTAGTGTAAAATCGAAAGTTGATATTGTAAAATTATATGATAGAGTCACATTTGCGTTCCTTAGAGTCTATTGGAATGACATCAGACAAGTATGCAGCAATGTTATTTCCTTTGGTTGAGTCTTGCATACCAGAAGATGTGTACGTGTATGGTTGAGAAACCCTTTACTAAATGAAGATAAATCATACAACAATAGACTTTCTCAGCTACTTCTGTTTTTGAAAGCCGAAGGTGAAGAGCGCATTTCTCTTGCTAAAGCTGGAATTAAACAGTCTGAATCGATTACGAGAAAGAAAATAAGAGATTGTGAATACTCGATACCTACTGCTAATGATCTAGTCTCTGGTGCAAATGAATTTAAGAAAGCAGTATGCTGTGATAAATCCCATCAAAGCAAGGACTGTTATAAAGCACAGAAGATGCCTCTGACTGAAAGAATTGAAACTGTGAAAAATAAAAAGGGTTGTTTTTGCTGTTTAAAGATCGGCCATAGATCAAAATTTTGTAGAACTAATGTACGTTGCTTATGTTGCAGCAAGAAACATTCCGTCATTTTGAGCCCTGATGTAAAACAAGAGAGTCTCCAGGCTCAAACGGAAGAAGTAAGCAGCTCGTTTTCTTACACCTGCTATTCAGGCGAAGTTCTACTTCAGTCATTGTTAGTAGAGATTGAAGGTAGTGACCGTCGGAGACACTTATAGATTCTGGATCCCAGTGCTCCTATATACTGAAAAGCATGGCAAGTGAATTGAGGTTGAAATCTAGTTTGCTCAGAGTATGACTCACGTCGTCTTTGGAGGTGCAACAACATGTGTAGAACACAAACGTTATACAATAAAGGTTCGAAATTTAAATTCGAATTATTCCTGTGAAATTCAAGTGCTGGATCAACCGATCATTTGTGGAACAATACCTCGTCTTTCGAGGGGGCATTGGATGAAAGAATTGCATGAAAAAGGCATCATCGTCACAGATGTGGGTCAGAACAAGCCAGTCACTGAATTATTGATAGGTGCAGATTTCGCAGGAAACATTTACTCTGGAAGAATTGAAAAACTAATTTCTGGATTAGTAGCCATTGAAACTACCCTCGGATGGATTATGATGGGGAAAACTCATTCTAAGGCTGAAAGCAAGTCAACCAATGCTATTGTTTCGTCTCTTTTAAATATCAACAGTATAACCGATTTGTGGAGATTGGAAGCAATAGGAATATCAAATTCATGTGAAGATAAGACAAGCGCTGAGATAGAGAAGACTGCGTTGGAACATTTTGAAGAAACAGTACATAGAAATCAGGAGGGAAGATATGAGATAAGTCTACCTTGGATTCGAGATCGCGAAGAAAATTTTGACAATTAAGATGATATTATAAAGAGGTTGAAATCCACAACAGCTAAGTTGAATAATTCTGGAAAATTCGAAGATTATAATGAAGTTTTTGAAAAATGGATAAATGATGGAGTAATAGAAGAACTGCCTGCATCAAAATCGAGTTCAAAGGGACACTATCTTCCTCACAGAGGTGTGTTCAAAGATAATTCTACAACTGCTGTGAGGCCAGTTTTTGATGCCTCTTTTCGGACAAAAGGACGCCCTTCTCTCAATGATTGTTTAGCCAAAGGACCTAACTTGCTGGAATTGATCCCTTCTGTCTTGCTTAAGTTCAGAGAGAAAAGTTTTGATGTAACTGCTGATATTAAAGCTGCTTTTCTTCAAATTTCTGTGCGAGAAGAAGACCGAGACTGCTTACGTTTCCTTTGGTGGCGAGACAAACAACAAAAAGAAGTGAAGATATTTCGACATTGTCGTGTTGTTTTTGGAGTTAATTGCAGTCCATTTCTTCTTGCTGCTGTCATGGATTTTCATTTGAGACATTGGAATGAAGGCAAAGAAATTGTCGATAAACTGAGATCGTTCTTTTATGTCGATAATTGTGTGACATCCGTCGATTCTGAAGAAGAGCTGTACGCCTTTATCCAAAAGGCAACGACTATCATGGCTGAAGCTAAATTTGATTTGAGATGTTGGGAACACTTACATTTTAATCAAATCCCTCAAGAGTCAGAACCGACAAAAGTTTTAGGACTTCTGTGGGACAAAGTCGAAGATGCATTGTTTTGCGACATAAAGAATATAAGTTTAGGTGATCTTCCTGTAACTAGAAGAAATGTTCTATCGATATCACAAAGAGTATTTGATCCAATTGGGTTTAGCTGTCCTTTCACGCTGCTCCCAAAGTAATTACTGCAGAAGCGCTGGAGGGCTAAATTAACTTGGGATACTGAATTACCTGAGGAAGAAAAGAAGGAATTCTTGAAGTGGATGGGAGACCTGCCTTTGTTGTCAACATTTCGTATACCCAGAATGGCAACAGTGGACGGAGCACATTTATATACACTTCACATTTTTTGTGATGCTTCAATGTCTTCATATGCTACTGCTATTTTTCTAAGATCTTCAAACGAAGCGGAAATACAACTACTTCAGGCCAAATCAAGGGTGTCTCCTTTGCATAAAATAACAATTCCGAGACTGGAACTACTTGCCTGCCTTATAGGAGCTAGGCTAACTTCATTTGTGAAGAAGAATTTTGGAATTAAGATTGAAAAAGAATACTATTGGACTGATTCCTCAACTGCCTTATACTGGATTCAGCATGATGAACCATGGAATGTTTTCGTAAAAAACCGAGTGGAAGAAATTAGAAAACTTTCCAATGTGAATGACTGGAGACATGTCCCTGGAATAAGCAATCCAGCAGATCCTTCACGAGGGTGCTCTGTCAAGAAGTTGATTAAATCTCGATGGTGGGAGGGCCCTGAATGGTGCAGAAAAGATGTGGAAGAATGGCCACTGTCTCAGCCATCATTTAATGAAGATATTCTCATGGAAAAGAAAATTACAGCTGTAAGCCTAGTCGATGGAACATCGGATGCATGGCTTTTGTCTTACTTTTCAAGCTACAAGAAAATTGTAAGAATGGTTGCGTGGATACAAAGATTTCTTCACAATATTTCAAGACCAAAGCCAGAGCGACTTAAGGGAGAACTAACATTTAAAGAAATGGATAAAGCTGAAAGGAAAATAATCAGCATTGTGCAAACTGAATCATTTGCTGAAGATTATTTAAAACATCTTAATATTTCTTTCTTCAAAGAGGAGTCCGGATTGCTTCGAGTTAAGACAAACCTCACTGAGAGAGATGACTTGGATGATTTTAAAACTCCTACTTTGCTACGAAGCCAACACAAATTGGTGAGACTGCTAATTCACGAACAGCATGTGACAGATTTACATTGTGGATCAAACAGTTTGCTATTGCACTTGCGAGAGAAGTACTGGATAATTAATGTAAAGAAAACAGAACGAAAAGTGATCTCGCAGTGTGTACGATGTCGAAGGCATGAAGCAAAGTCTTTGTCAACGCCTCCTGTTCCGTTGCCAGAGGACAGAGTTCGAGATGCTTCTGCGTTTGAGATCGTCGGTGTGGATCTTGCTGGACCCCTCACGCTTCGGGGTGAAGAAAAGAGTTGGATTGTGTTATACACTTGTGCGGTATTCCGGGCTGTGCACCTTGAACTGATCCAATCCCTATCTACAGAAGCTTTTTTGCTATGTTTTCGAAGATTCATTGCTCGCCGTGGACGTCTAAAAATTGTGTACAGTGATAACGGCACTAATTTCGTTGGTTCTTGTAACTTGCTTAAAACCTTCGATGCTAGCCTGATTCAAAGAGAGGCCTCTGCAAAAGGCATAGATTAGAAATTTAATCCCCCTTCCGCACCTTGGTGGGGCGGATTTTGGGAACGCTTAGTGCAAGCTGTCAAGAAACTTCTAAGACGTGTCCTGGGCAATGCTTGCCTTTCTTATGAAGAATTGATTACTTTACTTTGTGATAGTGAATCAGTGATAAATTCACGTCCTTTAACCTATATTTCCGAAGACTCGGCTGATCTGCGTTCTATAACTCCAGCTATGTTTCTACAAGACATTCAGACGGTGGGAGTCCCTGATTTGGACCACCTAGATAAAAACAGTCTCTCAAAAAGATTACGATACCTGCAAAAACTGAGAGGAGACTTAAGGAAAAGATTTAGATCAGATTATCTTGGTCAACTCATTTTAAACAAATAAAAACTGCCGGTCTTTGGAAATCGGGGAAATAGTCTTAGTTGAAAAGGAGGACATCAAAAGAACTTTTTGGCCGATGGGACGTATCATTTCTACTTTTCCTGGAAAAGACGGTCATATCCGAGTGGCAAAAGTCAAAAAAAGTACTGGTGAGTTTCTACGACCTGTCCAGCGATTGATCCCACTCGATCAAATCTTCAGCTGGGAGAGTGGAAGAAGTCGAATCAGGAAGTACTGGTACGGATTACGTTGGTGAACAGTGTCTCTAAGTAAACTCTAATGAACCTGAAATTGCTATGCAGAAGAAACTGCAGAAACTAGCTTCCACAAAAAGTGGTAGAGAGAGGAAACTTCCTTCTAGACTTGCAGATTACAAACTTTAAATTTGTTTAATGTTTGATAAAGCCCATTTATCAAAGGTGGGAGTATGTGGAATTAATCTATTCATTATTTGTTTGTTCAACTTTTCTGTATTTTGTTTTGGCAACTGTAATAATTTGTATCGTATCGTATTGTTTGTATCGTTATCGTTGTTGTATATATATTCGAATTTCTTCTAGGTAGCTTTGCTTTCGTAGTAATAAAGTGATGAAGGGACATTAATATAGTGTATTTTTTGTCGTATCTAACAATTAGGTCATTGTGAGTGCCATATCTTCTGATAAAGCGTCCTTGTATTTATTTCACAACTGAAGGGGATTTGATTGTCCGCAAGAGCTCACTAAAATTGTAAACAGATTTTTTAGCTTATTTCATTACCAGAGCTTTATTACTTCTCTTCGAAAGATTAGATTTCCCTTTTTATGGGCATTTCAAAAAACTATCAATTAATGGCAAATAAAAAAAAAAATTAAAACTTACCTAAAAACGATCGAGCATATACGAAAAATATATAATTAACATAAATACAATTTAATAAAAAAGGCACACAATTAACCTAAAAACAATTTATTTACATTATATGCCCGAAATAAAACAAAATAGCAAATCAAGGACGTGTTTCTTTAAAATCAAGCCAAGTCTATTTTATTTATCAATCAAGATTGAGTTAGCACCAACAGTATAATACACATAATTTTTTAACTTTTAATTTAACTGAAAACACAGTTTTCAGCAATCATGCGTGAACTTTCAAAGCAAATGCTTGACTTTCCCAGGACAGTTGGGATGGCACAATGCAGATTAGAAATTTTTTATTTCCTTTATTCTGTTATATTTTAATTTCAAAGTATGTGGTGACATCTTAATAAGTCAGTTACAGCCGGTAGACATCAGCGTTCGCTTTTGCCGAATGGATTAGTTACTGGATATCAAACCCAAACATCGCAGGTTCGATCCTTGGCGGAATTAAACCTACACATTGGCACGATTCCAGACAATACCGTCGCCAAACTGGTGACCCCGTACGATGAACTTCAAAACAGCTGTCATGGCACCGCCTACCCGCAGCAAACGCAAATAACACAAAGTCGACACACAAATAAAATAAAACGAAACAGTAAATCGAGTCCAGTCAAATCCATTTTTTTCTGAATCGAGAAGATAGCAGCAACAGTATTATACACATTATTTTTAAACTTTTAATCTTTATGAGAACACAGTTGTCAATAACAAAGCGCGAACTTTCAACACCAGTTGGCGTGACGCACATGTCTGACTTTCCTACGCCAGTTGGGGTAACGCAACGCAGATTAGACATTTTTTATTTCCTTTATTCTGTTTTATTTTCCTTTAGAAGTACTTCAGGATGAATCCGGAAAATCGATTAATTAACAACGTTTAATTTTAAATACATCAAACACTAAAAAAATAAACAGAATCGTTTGAAATAATCGGTTGAAAGAATAGTAAGCCTATCTTCATTACCGTTGGGGGGAAAAACTGGAGACTAACTGATCTTTGGTCAAATCCCGCCAAAAATATGTGATATTTTTGGCGCGAAAGTTAGTTTTTAGTCAATAAAAAAATCAACCACTCAATTAACCGGAATAAATAGTGGTTCTATTCCAGACTATGTTCTATTCTATTCCAGACTATTATCTGTCTCTGTGCGAAATTTCATCCAATTTTTTTTGCCGTTCTGGCGTAATTGATGAACAAACATCCAAACTTTTACATTTATAATACAGTAAAATCTCGTTACAACGAACTTCAAGGTTCCAACAGTTGCCTCTTGTGGATTGACTGATGTCATCCCAAGATCCCCACATATCCATTCAATAGCTTCCTTAATGTTGCATTTTTTATCCACGTTTTTCTCCAAATCGCACAAAATTTGACGCAGTAAAAAGGTTCTGTAGCGGGATTTTACTGCTCGGATGATACCTTGGTCAAGAGGTTGAAGCTTTGATGTGCATTTAGGCGGGAAATATTCCACATGGATGTTATCCAATTTTAGTGGATTATTATGGGGAGTACAATTGTCAATGAGAAGAAGGATTTTACTCCTCTTCTTTTTCATATCTTTATCAAAATCGATGAGCCATTCATTAAAAATAGATTGCGTCATCCATGCTTTTCTGTTTGATTTGTAAAGGCATGGCAATGATTTACAGTTTTTAAAACATCGAGGTTTTGCGGATTTGCCAATGATGAGAACTTTTCGCTTCTCTGTTCCGGATTTGTTCCAGCAAAAGAGGGCAGTGATTCGTTGCTTTGAATCCTTCCCACCAACACATTTGTCACCTTTTAAGGATAAGGTTTTTCTCGGCTCAAGCTGAAAAAAAACTCCAGCTTCATCAGCATCGAACACATCATTTGGGCTGTATTTTTTGATGAGGGCTGCCACTTCTCCTTTTCTCCATTCGTTGACCGATTAAATCGGCGCGTCATTCGCCTCCCCAGATATGGATTTCATAACCACTCCGTACCGCTCTCGAAAGCGAATCAACCATCCAAAACTAGCACTGAAGTTTTCTACACCCAGCATCTTAGCAAATTCTAAGGCTTTTTCTCGGATTAAAGGTCCGGTCAGTGGAACATTTCTGGACCCAACATCTTGAAACCATTTGAAAACTGCCTTATCAACATTTTCAAATTGGATTTTACGCAACCTTTTTCTTTGAGGGCCAAGAACAGAAGTTTGCAGTTGCTTAAAAATGTTTTCCCGATCTTTTAAAAAAGTCGACAATGTTGATGGAAAAATGCCATACTTTTTAGCCACCTTACCTTTTTTAATTCCATTGTCTACCTCGGATATGATGTTTTTCTTTTCTTCCAAAGAAAACTGTTTCCCTTTCACAGAAGGAGCCATCACTTATCGAGCTGTAGAGTACGCAGAAAACCTTGCTTTTCGTAACACTTCTCACTCCCGTCTGACAATCTACACTACACGAAAGGCTAGAGGCTTTTGTTTTTATTGAGAATGGAACCAATAATCATTCAGGTTTGTTTTCGCACCACGACAATTTTTTGTTTACTTCTCGGAAAAATCTGTTTTTGTTTGTTAGTTACACTACCCGCCACCAAATTTTATCACGCAGCTGCGTACCCTTTCGACCCGGGGAGCAGTAAATCGCAGAGATGGTGTGGAACTACCTCGTAAATAAGTTGAAATAAACTCGAAGAAGGTCTGAGTAGTTCGTTATAACGAGATTTTCGTAATTTGATAATTTCGTTATATCGAGATTCATTTAACATTGTTTTAATAGGTTTTCGGTAGGGACTTCTGTAAATTTCGTTAAAACGGAATT